>JAHBCN010008954.1:0-36574 GCA_019359885.1 Listronotus oregonensis | reverse complement strand
CTGGTGAGTTGTTTAAAATGCAAAAGTTATCGGAAACTATGTTGGTGACTAGTTTATCATCTGCTCTAAAAGAAGAATCAGCGTATTGGCTTATTCACTTTATGTCATTGGGCAAAACCTGGGAGGATATTCGCACAGAATTTTTATCGACGTTCTCAAAACCTGTTGACCTTATGGAGATGTTTAAGGAAGCTGTTCTTGGACGTCAGAATATTCCTAGCAGCACAACGCTTTTTGACGAAGGACTGCACGTTTTACAACTAGCAATGCACCTAATAAAAGCTTGTGAAAACGAGGAGGCCTTAGCAACATTGTTTGCTTGTCATGTTGTTGCAAATAGATCTGAATCGGTGCGAGTTACGTACCCTTAAACCAGGTCACCGCAAATGCTAACTCAGCATTAATTTTAATATAAATGAAATCAATATTGTTAATGCAAGTAGTCTTGATAATTATTTTTATAAGCTAAATTTATGTCCGTTAGTTAATAAGTTAAATTTTAGTTGTAATTTAAAAATCCTGTGAAATAAAGTTTTTAAAAAGTGGTTTAGTGCCCCAAGTTATTTAATTGGCGCAGTCTGTAAACTGGTCTTTCGGAAGTGGACAAACACCGCCACCACCGGTCTGTTTCGACAGTTTAAAGACCAAAAGAACCATCCTCTTGGAAGCAGAAATCTTCAAAGGACAAAAATCGCCGGAAGTACCTGACAACCAAGAATAAAACCATCCCAACCTTTGGCCGCAGAAAGCTTCAAAGGACAAGCATCGCCCGAAGTACCTGCATACCGAGGTCGAGGCACAAACCACCGGGATTGCAAATTCAACAACCTGCCCCTAGTTTAGTCCTAGGATTCCTAACATCGGATCCTTTAGGAAACGTAGCTGTAGTGCTCATCCTTATTTCCATTCCTTTAGATAGGCATTGAATTTTTATTTTTACTTTTACAATAGGAATTTATTGATTTTTTTTCTCTTTCGTCTGATCTGGTCCATTTTTTTTTGTTATTTTGATAAATAAATATTTCAAAATTCGAAAAAAAAAACATTTTTTTTAAACAAAATATCAAATATAAATTTCGCCGCTAGTTCATGTCCGTAAGTGATCTTGACGAAGTCATTCAAAGAATCACTAATTTAATAATAGATAACGATTTAAACGGTTCCTCAAGTAATACTGCTAAATTTAAAAACAAAATGGAAAAAGATCTCAGTTTAGTTAGATATCAAGCTGATATTATTCTACCATTTGATGGAAACTCAAACCATCTTAACACATTTATTAACTCATGCGAACATATACTAACAAATTTTCAAAATTCCACAAATATTAAAGACCCAATAAATACCATATTAATTGATACCATTTTAAATAAACTTTGTGGTCGCGCCGCTGATTTAATTTGTTCTAGATCTTAAATTAAAACTTGGTCTTTACTAAAAACTACATTAATTAACACATTTTCCGATCAAACAAGCATTGAACGTCTTATTCAAGATCTAATTTTTCTTAAAATTCAAAAAAAACGAAACACCACTTCAATTTGGCATGAGAATTCAAGATGCAAGAAGTATGCTTTTTTATAAACTAAATGCTTCTGTGACCGATGAAAATGAAAGAAATTTTAAAATATCACATTATGAAGATTTTGCTCTAAAAACATTTATAAACGGTCTACCATACCATTTTCAACTTATCGTTAGATTAAAAAACCTAATAGCCTAGAAACAGCCATTTCCTTTGAACAAGAAGAGGAAAACTTTATTTATTATAGTACCGGAAAAAACCAAAATATACAACAACCGCCTTTTAGGCCGCAAACTCAAATTAACACAAGAAATATAAGCCCCAGACCAGTCTATTTTCCACCAAATAATTCATTAAACCCCAATTTTCAACAAAATTTAAATTCTAATAGATTTTCTAAACAATATATACCCCAAAATTATCAAAATCAATTTAGGCCAAACTTTTCTATGCGTCCTAACATCAACCAAAATTTTAACCGTTTTAATTCCAATCAACCATTTACACCTAGGCCAACTTTTAATAATTTCTTCAGGCCAAATTTTCCAAACCCCAATATAAGACCAAATTTTCAAAACACCAATATACGGCCAAACTTTCAAAATTCAAATTCTAACACTCAATTTAATACAAGAGCTAGTACAAATAGTAGAAATCAAATTCAACCAATGAATACTAGCTCTGGTAATACAAATATTAATAGATACTCAAACCCAAAATACACAATTGAAGAACTTTTTGCCCAGCAAATTAATCCCATTTATCACGACTAAAATGTTTCCGACAACGGAAATGACCCTCCTATAAATCATAATAACGAATTTATTGACCCAAATAATTTTTACGATTCCGCTAATTATTACAATAACGATTACTATCAAGAAACATATGATGTAAACCTAAACAATCAATACCCTCACGTCGCAGACAACGACAACAATTCTGCTGACTATAATACTAATAGTAATTACTATACCGAACAAAATTTTCAAGAACTACAAACAAACAATACGCCAACATAATATTTTTAAATAACATTAGATCCGACCTGCCTTATATATTTATCCCTGAAATTAAAGCATATTTTCTCATTGACACAGGTAGTTCGCGTAGTTTAATGAAACCTGAGCTGGCATATAAATATTTTAAACAATGTATAAAAATTAAATGTTTAATATACAAACTGCACATTCAACGTCATTTCATAATAAAGTAGCACATATTCCGTTTTTTAATATTTTTAATACACAGGGAGCACATAAATTTTATTTATTTAATTTTTCAAAAAAATGTGAGGCACAGACTTATTAAAAGAATTAGATGCTAAAATCGATTTACAAAATTTTAAAATATCTACGCCTAATGCCGAAATACCAATAATTCTTGAAAACTCTTTAAACACAAAAAATAAACTTCAAAATCCAGAATATAATTTTCAAAATTATTCAGCAACTATCCCTGGTCGAACCCAACGAGTTGTTAGGGTTCCTGTCAATAAAAAACAAGGTACAGGTATTCTAGATTATATTAACTTTGGGGGAAAAGTTGAAATGCCTAAAGCTCTAGTAAATATTTCAAACTATTTTGCTACCACGACACTCACCAATGCCAATGAGAACCCGGTTAAAATAAAAAATATTTCTCCTCTAGAAATCGAACTATTAAAGCTTTGTGAAATAAATTTTGTAGAAAAAATGGAATCTGATGAGATCTTAACAGAAACTCACAGGAAAATATGAAAAATTTACGGCTTGATCATTGTAATAAAGAGGAAAAGGAGGCAATTCGGAAATTATGTGTTGAATATAGGGATATATTTCATTGCGACAAAATATCACTTAGTTTTACAAACAAAATACAACACAAAATTAGGTTAACTGACGACACCCACATTTTTCCCAATTCCTATCGTTATCCAGAAGTCCATAAAAAAGAAGTAAAAGAACAATTTTCAAAAATGCTTGAACAAGGCATCCGGTTTCGCCTTGGTTCGGCCCGATTTGGATCGTTCCAAAGAAACTGGACGCGTCTGGAAAGCGCAAATGGCGTTTGGTGTGCGATTACAGAAAACTTAACGATAAATCCATTTCAGATAAATATCCGCTCCCGAATATCTCAGACATCCTTGACAAATTGGGCAGAAGTCAGTATTTCAGCACCTTAGACCTTGCTAACGGATTTCATCAAATAGAGATGGATCCAAATGACGTCCCAAAAACCGCCTTTTCCACAGACAATGGACACTACGAATTCCGTCGAATGCCCTTCGGTCTCAAAAATGCCCCATTAACATTCCAGCGCGTAATGGATATAACATCCTCTGAGGGCTACAAAACGAAATATGCGTTGTCTACCTAGACGACATAATAATCTTTAGCACTTCTTTGGAAGAACATCTATCCAGACTCCGTGAAATATTTTCCAGACTTCGCGAGTCTAATCTTAAAGTTCAAATGAACAAATGCAAATTTCTTAGAAAAGAAGTCCAATATCTAGGCCATGTTGTAACTTCACAAGGCGTAAAACCCAACCCCGACAAAATTTCCGCAATTTTAAAATTTCCAATACCAAAAAACGAAAAAGAAATAAAATCCTTTTTAGGTCTCTTAGGATATTACAGACGATTTATTAAGGACTTTGCCAAAGTAACAAAACCTATAACTATGTGTTTAAAACAGGACAGAAAAGTCCTACACACCCCTGAATTCATTAGGTCTTTTGAACACTGCAAAAAATTGCTAGTGAACGCCTCTATCCTACAGTATCCAGATTTCGAAAAACCCTTTGTTCTAACCACCGATGGCAATTATGCAATTGGTGCCGTTCATTCACAGGGGAGTGTCCCTAATGACCGATCCGTAGCATATGCGAGTCGAACTCTCAATGACAGCGAATGCAAGTATTCCACTATCGAAAAAGAGTTACTCTCAATTGTTTGGGCCTGCAAATATTCCGCCCATATCTTTTTGGACGAAGGTTCAAAATCTTCACTGATCACCGCCCTCTTGTATGGCTTTTTAACTTAAAAGAGCCTAACAGTAAACTAGTCAGGTGGAGGCTCAAGCTCGAAGAATTCGACTATGAAATCATATATAAAAAGGGCCAACAAAATACAAACGCAGACGCTCTTTCCAGAATCCAAATCAACGCAGTAGAAACTGAAAGTGTTAATAATAATCCAGGTGACATTGACCAATACATCGTAGATTTCCTACGGGAATACGCCGAAAATCCCATAAAAAATCCCAATCAAACCGACCAAATGGACGAATCCAGTCTATGTCCCATCGCGTCAACCAGCAATGATAACGGTCCAAAAATTAAATAATCCAGGATATCACCCTTCAGCCCTCCGCAGAAAATTTACATGATGACAGCTTGGCAACACCGCATTCAAGTAGTAATCATAATATTTTAAATGAAGGCATAACAATCTTGAAGATATAATTAATAATAAACCTAACCAAATGCTTATCTCTAAAAATCCTTATAATACTCTCGAAGTAACTCCAGAGAAATTTGAAAATAATAAAATTCTTCTAGTCAAAGTACCACCTTCAAACAATGAACTTATATTCGAATTATTAAAAAATTATACAGTCGGGAATAAAACCTTCTATCTATATTTTTACGACGACTCTATGTATTCCAAATTTAATGAAATCTACTCGAAACATTTTTACTCAACCGGCCTTAAATTAGTAAAATGTACAAGAATGGTAAATTCTGTCTCAGAACACAATGAAAGAATCATTCTTATAAAATATCAACACGAAGGAAAGTGTAATCATCGCGGAATTAACGAAACTGTCGAGAAACTAAAAAGAAATTATTATTGGCCTTCGATGAAATCTGACGTTACCAAATATATAAATGACTGCGAACGTCCCACTCGTTCATACAGAGACGGTAGGGAAACCCTTCCAACTCTTACATATTGATATTTTTAAATTTGACAACCAAGACTTTCTGACAATCATGGACGCTTTTACTAAATTAGGTCAGCATCCCAGTTCAAGGCAAGACAGAATCGAAATTGCAAATGCCTTAATCCAATATTTTTCCTTCTATGGCCTACCCGAAAAGATAACCATGGACAACGAAACTGAGTTTAAAAACGACACTGTCAAAGAACTTTTAAAATCCCATAAAATAAATATTCATTTTACTACCCCTCTACATCATGAATCCAATTCCCCAGTCGAAAGATTCCACTCGACACTTATTGAACACTTACGAATCCTCCGTCAAAAACACCACAACGAACACGTAATATCGCTGATGAACTACGCCATAATAGCTTATAATAGTTCTCTACATTCTACGACAAAATTTACCCCCTTTAACTAACATTCGGTCATACAAACAGTCGAGACCCTTCGGATCTAATTGAGGCTACTTTTTACAACGAATACGTAAACACCCACAAAGAAAAAGTTAAACACTTATATGATAAAGTCGCACAAAAAATTGACGAAAACAAAACTAAAATAATAGAAAAACATAATACCTTAGGCTCTGAACAAAAACAATTTTATTTAGGACAAACCGTATATAAATGTAATAACAAACTTTTAGAGCATAACAAAGCCAAAATAAAAAATAAAGCTAATAACAAAATCGAAACCATCCACATCAAAGAATTAAGAATACCGGTTGTTACAGGGTCACCACCTTCACCAAAGCCAACATTAATGTCCCCAAGTTCCATGACTTAAAAGGAAATCCTGGACTTTTACCTCTAAAACTCGGCAATGCCCAAAATGTCATCGACAACTGGTCCTTTATAGAAATTTTTGATATAAGTAATATTGTAAAAGAATTTTATTCCCTTGAACAAAAATTTGAAAAATTAAAATTTACGGTACAAAACACATCTGTCATTAAGCCACAATTCTTGAACTCCTTTAATCTCGTAAATTCCTTAGAAAATAAAATAAAAACTCAAATACAACAAATCAATCCTATTCACCGACAGAAACGCGGCCTTATCAACGGTTTGGGTTCTATTATCAAATCACTGACAGGAAATTTAGACCAACAGGATGCAGAGCAATATGACAAAATAATTTCAGAACTTGCTGATAATCAACAAAAGATCAAAACTTCAGTTAAAGAACAAATTACGATTATTCAAAAAACGACACAAAATTTTGAAAACATAAGTAAAAACCTCTCTCACAATCAAAATATTCTAGAACATCAAATTAAACAAACAGAACAAATTCTTAAACAAATTGAAATAAAAAGCAATAATTCATACGGTTATTTCTTGGGTCAAATACTAGTTTCTCAAATAATAAATGCCTATCAAAACATTTATGATATTTTTGAAAATTTAGAAATTGCAATCACCTTTTCAAAATTAAACACTTTTCACAATTCAATAATAAAACCAGCTGACCTTCTAGAAGAACTGATTCCCATAAACTCATATCTAACAAAAAATAAATTACCTTTTGAAGCCACTTTAGAAAACATCCTTCTTTTCGAAAAAATTCTAGAAATTAAAAGTTACACAAAAAATTCACAAATCATATTTATAATAGAAGTTCCTATTGTAGAAAGTGAAAATTACATGTTTTACCGCCTATACCCCTTACCTGTGCCAATCGGCCCTTCCAACCCAAAATTTCAAATTATTATTCCACAAAACAAATACCTTATCCTAAATGAGCACTACTATGCATTATTTGAAACTAAATGCCAAGAAATTACTTTAGAAAATTTTATCTGCCGAGAAAACAATCCAATCATCATAAATGAAGAACCACCCTGCGAAGTCCAGATGCTGTTATATGCCAGCCAGCCCTCAAACTGCCATCAAATCCAAACCGAGGTACATACAATAAAAATCCAAAAATCAGAACGGGAAGAATGGATACTCGTAGTTCCAGAAGAGACCGTTGCCATCCAACATTGCAATCAGGATAAAGAAAACATCCCCCTCAAAGGCACTTACATCCTAGAACTCGACCCAAGCTGCGAAGTACATATTCAGAACCTAAAAATAAGAAGCTACCACAATTCAAAAACTAAGCTTAGCAACATTCATCTCCCCAAATTAATATTCGACACCAACATTAAACCAAATTATATTGATTTCCAGCCTTTCAAACTCGACTCAATAAACTTGGACGATCTAAAGACAACACAGAACCTATTGAACCTACAGAACCAGAAATTGGACGATGCCACTCTGGGACCCATCCATCTTCAAAGGATTAGCATTTGGACCATCCTGCTCTACTTCCTGCTATTTTGCCTCTTCAGCTACACAGCATATGAAAAGATAACTGCACATCTAAGGACCATCTCAGAACAAAGAACCACCACCGATCAACCAATTGTGTTGTTTTACCACTTCCAACCCTAGGCCTTTCTCTGCGAAGGGAGGAGTTACTAACCCTTAAACCAGGTCACCGCAAATGCTAACTCAGCATTAATTTTAATATAAATTAAATCAATATTGTTAATGCAGACAGTTTTGATAATTATTTTTATAAGCTAAATTTATGTCCGTTAGTTAATAAGTTAAATTTATAGTTGTAATTCAAAAATCCTGTGAAATAAAGTTTTTAAAAAGTGGTTTAATGCCCCAAGTAATTTAACTTGCGTAAGCAATTGCAAGCGGACATACCAAAAGATGTAAAGAGTTTTTGCATTGCCTTAAGAGGCTCTACAGGTAAACGGCCGGCGCTATTTCCAACTGATCATCAAATTAGTTCGAAGAGTCGTGCCCTTACTCAGTCAGACAAAAAGGAACAACCATTTATGGGCAAGTGTCGTTTTTGTGGCTAAATTGGACATAAGGCTAATCAGTGCCGAGTGAACGTTGCATCTGTGAATTAGCGGGTAGTGCTCAATGGCAAAATAGTAAAGTTTTTTTATGTGTTTTGCTTGTGTAAAATCAGGGCATATTGCAACCATTTGTCCTCATAAAGAAAGGCAGGCTTCTATAAGCAAACCGAGATATAAAGAAAGACAGGTCAATTTGGTTGAAGTGAAGTTATTGCCGCAAGGACAAATAAAAACCAAATATGGTAAGATTGTTCCTTTTCTGTTTGATTCAGGATCTGACTGTTCTTTGATTAAATTAAACGAAAATATAAATACTCTATGTTATCTCCGAAGGGTTTAGGTGGGAATAGTATATTATGTAATTTACAAATTATAGTATTGGTTGAAATTCAAGATATTTTTCTTGAACTTGCTTTATGCATAGTCCCCGATAAATGCATTTTTTTGTGTTTTATTGGGTAGAGATTTAATAAGTAAAATATTAGTGTTTGTTTTAGCAACAAAGGTTTAATTTTGACGCGTGAAAAAGATATTCTTATGCAAAAAAAAATAAATTTCGAAAAAATTTATACCGACCTACAGGTTTCCGATAAAAAAGTTTTAGTTAAAATGTTGGTAAAATACGAAAATTACTTTACTGATGGCATACCGAATACGAGTTAAAAAGGGCAATTTGGAAATAAGATTAAAGGATCCAACGAAACTTGTTCAACGTGGACCTTATCGTTTAGCTCCTGTTGAGAGCGAAATTGTTTATTCTAAAATTTTAGAGTAATTAAAGGCCAATTTTATCCAATCAAGTTGTTCTCCTTTTGCAAGTCCAATTACATGGGTAAAAAAAAGGACGGCTCTGACAGAATGTGTTGCGACATTCGTGAGCTCAGTCGAAATAGTATTCTACTCAAGTATCCATTACCATTAATAAGTGATCACATTAATCGTCTAAATAATGCTTTTAATTTTTCGACTCTTGACATGGCTTCAGGCTTTTACCAAATACCTGTTAGTCAGAATACCATTGAAAACACGGCTTTTGTAACTCCAGACGACCAATACGAGTTCTTAACTATGCCTTTTGGACTTTCAAATGCTGCTTCTGTTTATCAAAGGGCTATTGATAAAGCTCTTGGCGATCAACGAAACACATTTGCTGTTGTCTATATCGATGATGTACTAATTCCTTCTGCTTAAATTTTTAAGGGGTTATATAGTCTGGAAATAGTTTTATCGATTTTGGCAGATGGCAGATTTTCATTTAATTTAAGAAAATGCAAATTTCTTAAAACTGAAGTTCAGTACCTAGGGTATCTGGTTCCAGATGGTAAGCTTCGCCCTAATACTGCTAAAATTTCTGCACTGAATAATTTGCCATTCCCTAAAACTCCTACACAAGTTCGACAGTTTTTAGGCCTAGCTTCGTACTTTTGACAGTTTATACCAAGTTTTTCTAAAATTGCAACTCCTCTGTATGCTCTCAGGAAAAACTCACAAAAATCTATTAAGTGGTTGGCCAATCATGAAACTGCACGGCAGACTATTAAAATATCTTACTTCTGAACCCGTGCTTTCTATATATGATCCAACTTTGTGTACCGAGTTGCACACAGATGTGAGTTCCAAGGGCAACGGCGCTATTTTATTGCAAAAAAAGATGGTACATTGCGTGTGGTAGCGTTTTTTAGTAAACGTACTTCTGAGGTGAAATCAAGGTATCATTCATTAGCTTGAAACGTTAGCTGTTGTAAATACTGTCAAACATTTTATGCATTTTTTTGTATGGGAAATTTTTTACCGCTCTAACAGATTGTAATTCTTTAAAATCTTCTAAAAATAAAATCAATTTTACACCTAGAGTATATAGGTGCTGGGCCTTTTTACAAGGTTTTGACTTTGACATACAGTATGGTGAAGGTAATCGCATGAAACACGCTGACTTCTTCTCACGTAATCAATTCCTATTTCTAATGTCAACACATCTATTGTCAAAAAAGTTCAAATTTTAGAATTACAAAGAGATTGGCTTCAAGTTGAACAGCAAAGAGATTACTCAAACAATTACTAAGTGGAGATCTCATGAACTTCTTACTAATTTGTTAAAAACTTATGATGTCCGAAATAATATTTTTAAAGAAAATTGACCAAAATGGAAAATCAAAATGGCTTTCTATTGCTCCACGTTCTATGGATAGGCTGAAAAAAACCTTAGATTTCTACTGGTTTCCAGACATGTCGAAAAATGTCAGAAAATTTGTGGATAATTGTCTTATTTGTAGAGCATCTACAAATAAAAGTGGAAAATCACAGGTACAGCTTCATTCTATTCCCAAAGTTTCAAAACCCTGGCATTCAGTTCACATTAATATCTCGGGAAAATTAAGTGGGAAGAGTAATAGAAAAGAATATGCTTTGGTATAGTATTTTTCAAAATATAAGCAAATGACTAGACATATCGATTATCTCCGACTGCAATAAAAATCCTCGAAAGTGATCCTTTATGACCATGCCAACAGAGGTGAGAATAGTTCAGGTCGCACTTTACCGTATACGTTTAGATATAACCTGGGGCAAACAGGACATCATGAATACTTATATATTTTCCAGTCAGGTAGAAATACGACCCTGTACGGTCGGGTGCGATAATTAGGTCAACCTACCCTAATAGTACCATAAAATGCTAATTTCGAGGGTTTTTACTGCACTCAGAAGAAGTCGAGACTTTTAGTAATTTTCTTATGCCTTGAAAAATACTATTATAATAGGTGGTTTTACAAATTGTTGTCTTGTAGCACATATATTCTTTTACTGGTAAACATTTCGTTGAATCTCTTTGAAATTTTACTTATTTATTCGGCGCTCTAAGTCGTATAATATTTGATCGGGGAAAATGCTTTACCAGTTCTGAATTTAAAAAAAAAATGTTCTGAAAATAATGTTGATCTTCACTTTATAGCTCATGGTGCAAGTAATGTAAATGGTCAGGTTGAACGAGCAATGCAAGTTCTTAAAAATACTCTAACAGTGATTAAGGGTGAGAAATCCAAAATGTGGCAAGATAGTTTAGGGGAGGTTCAGTTAGCCTTAAATAGTTCAACAAATAAAAAAACAGGCTTTAGCCCGGCAGAACTTCTATTTGGTACCAAAATTCACTCGTTACAATTAAAAAGTTTGATATATCAATTTTTAGATGATAATAATACGAGTACTTCTTTATCCGAAATAAAAGAAGAAGCAAGTAAAAAAATAGTAAATGTGCAAAATTAGATACGGAACGGTTTAATGCGAATAAACGCAAAATAAAACCCTTTGTTTTAGGTGATTTTGTTTACGCTAAATGTAATGAGCGCATGTTATCAAAATTAGATCGTAAGTTTAGGGGACCATACAGATAAAAAGAGTATTATCGAATGATAGATATGAAGTAGAAAAATTAAATGGTAAATGTAAAAAGGGTGTTATCGAATGATAGATATGAAGTAGAAAAAGTAAATGGCAAAGGAGGGCTAAGTAAAATTATTCATGACCAGTTGCGGCTTGTGCCGACTGGTCAAGGACAAGAGATAAGGGTGGAACTAGTAAAGATAGTTGAGGCTATCTGTTACTGGGAATAGCTGCTGAGGTAGCTAGATGTGAAGTTGGAAGACGGCTGCGGTAGCTAGGTTAAGCATGAGGTTGTATATAGTAAAGATAGCTGTGGTTTTCTGTTATTTTGAGACTGCTGCGGTAGTTGGATTAAATGTGAAGGTTTATTGCTTTTTTGGAATACATGCTGTGGTTAAGAAGTTTTACTGCGGTAATCTTCTTGATGTATTATGATTTATGATCGTCACATCATGTTTCAGTAATCGCTGCGGTGATTTATTCTGTATGCTACTATGGCAGCCAAGTGTAATAAAATGAAAGTTGAGGAAATAATATTTGGAATGTAAAAAGATAATAGGATAAATAGTGTTTTTTTACCTATATGTTTTTAAATTGTCAGGATGGACAAGTGGTTTTGTTATTTAATAGTTGTTTCGGTTGTTCCAGGCGGAACAATGGCTTAGCGCACGAGGACATGGACAAGCCATATATATATATATATATATATATATATATATATATATATATATATATATATATATATATATATATATATATATATATATATATATATATATATTATATTATATTATATATATATTATATATATATATATAATATATATATATATATATATATATATATATATATATATATATATATATATATATATATATATATATATATATATATATATATAAAAGAGGAAGGGTAGTCGTGACTGACTAGTTAAAGAATTCTCTCTTTTACAAAGTTCTTACCATATGTGAGTTGAAAACATGAAACAGGTTTAATAGCAATGAAGAACAAAACTTCATTCACATTCCTCTTTAAACTACATTGACTTTAACTTAGTTTTTAGCACGTGGATCGTTGCCACCGTGTTACTAACAAGACTTTTACGGAGTGAAAGAAATATAATAAAAAGCAAAAGAATTTATAGTTAAAAAACTTACAAAAAACAACAGTTTATTTTAAACCTAGAAATTAAGGCAACTTTCTGTGAATTACATAATCTGAATAAACATAAAGAATCACTTTTTTACAAACTTTCTAATATTTTACCAAATTATATTCTAAATGAATTTGATAGACGTCAGCAAGTCATTTTTAATAACCGTTTTAACAACATAAAGAAATCTAATATCGAAAAATTAAATAATCTTAAATTACTTCAACTATATATTAAATCTCAAAACAAATGGGTCAAAAATTTAACTAACATAGATATCCCTCCTGATATCATAAAAATATTATCTTTAGGCCCAAAATTTAGCTTTTGTCCAACTGTTAAAGAAATTAGTGTCACAAATATACTGGCTGACCTAGAAAGAATTATACAAACTCTTAATGATTCACAGAGATATCTTATTCGTGCTAAGTGTACTAACATAATAACAAACTTTCTCCATAAGAACAATAACATAAAACCATATTTAAGCAATCTGTTTACTAAGACTAAACTTTTTCTTAAAAATCACCCTGAATTGTACGTTGTCCGCAGTGATAAAGGTAATGTAACTGTAATCATGTTTAAGCAGGATTATTTAGACAAAAGCAACGAACTTCTTAACGATGTAAGAAACTACAAAGAACTAAAAAATAATCCTGCTTCAACCCTACAACTTAAGGCTAACAAAATAGTTAAACAACTGAGGGACAAGGAAATTATAGACAATGATTTATTTAAAAAAATGACCAACTATAATTCAATAGCTCCTAGATTTTATGCCTTACCTAAAATTCATAAGGCCACATTGTCTATGAGACCCATTGTTTCTTCAATTAATAGTCCAAATGGACGACTGGCTTCTCACATGACCGAAATTTTACCCATGCATATGATTTTAACAATGATTATTATATTAAAGATTCTGTTCACCTTCAGTGAGTTTATAAACAATATTCAAATCCCAGACGGTCATGTGATTGTTAGTTTCGATGTAGTTTCCTTTTACTAACCTCTTAGAGTAATTATTGCTAGTCTCGAAAATAAGTGGGACACAATCTCAGACTATTGCGGAATGGATTTTGATACATTTAAACCATAATAACTTTTATTTTTGATTCAAATTACTGTGTTTTTAACAATAAATATTACAAACAAATACATGGAACCCCAATGGGATCCTCTATCTCACCCATTCTGTGCAACTATGTTCTTGACGATTTGGTGAGGGATTCTCTGAGAATATGCCTTTCTCAATTACCTTCGTAAAACGCTATGTGGATGATCTTATTTTATGTATTCCACATAATAGAGTAGATGTAGCTCTAGAAATCTTTAACTCTTATAACCAAGATCTTCAATTTACCGTGGAGCATGAGGTTAACAACAGCCTACCTTTTTTAGATATGCTTGTTGTACGTGACCCACAAGGTACTCTTAAAACAACCTGGTATAGAAAACCTTACTGTTCTAACAGGTTCATAAGCTACCATTCTTATCATCCAACAAACATGAAGATCAATCTTATCTTAGCGATGAAAAGACGAGCTGTTTTCTTGTCACATCCCGATTACAGAGAAAAGGCACTAAAACAATTGGAAAATATTCTCGCAGAGAATTCCTACCCAAAACATATTATAAATAAATTCTTATATAGCACACAATACAAATTGCCAGAAAATTTACCCATAAGATTAAGTCAACCACTTTCCTTGCATATGCAAGACAGAGATCTAACACAAAATTCAATTCATGGTGAATTTTCTCAAGAACCAGGAATGCCTCTTTTTTGTTCTATTCCATATATAGAGGATTTAACACCTAAACTTATAAAACTCTTTAATAATAATGATATTAAAATAGCAAAAATGCCTCAAAACTGGTTCCATTTTATTTACTAAAACTAAAACTCCAATAGATAACAAAGAATCTTATAACGTAGTGTATCAAATTCCATGCCGTGAATGTGATCTAGTCTACATAGGACATACATGCAGAAATCTAATTGGTCGTATCACTTCTCATAAAAGTGACGCCAGAAGAGGTGTTCTTTCTTGTGCACTCTTTCAACATGTAAACACTGCTGGACACGCTATGGACTGGCAGAATGCAATAATTTTAGATAGAGCTGACAATTGGTACAAAAGAACTTTCCTAGAAATGGTACATATTTACTTACAACCAAAATCTATGAATAAAAGGAGTGATATCCAAAATCTTAGCTCCATTTATAATTATATTCTCTCGTACCAAAAAAACAATAACAATCTTTCGTTAGATTCAATAATAAGCATCTGAACTTTGCATTTTATAGGTACATACATATTACATTCTATTAATTTTAAACCTTTGTAAATGGTATTCATTTTTAAAATACAATAATGTATCTGCAAACTCTTAATTGTGAGCAGTGTATAAATAATTACCTTAATTGTGAGCAGTGTATAAATAATTACCTAGGCACCACGACAGATGGCTCTGTCAGTTATGCAAGATGCGGCCTGTGATGTCCAAATCTTAAAAATGGAAAATTCAAAGTTTTTTAAAATCATTATATCAAATTTCTTACTTCTTGTTCAACTGACAGCGCTCATTGGTCGTTAAGTTTTTAAACCATACTTGTTTTTTGTAAGTTTTTTAACTATAAATTCTTTTGCTTTTTATTATATTTCTTTCACTCCGTAAAAGTCTTGTTAGTAACACGGTGGCAACGATCCACGTGCTAAAAACTAAGTTAAAGTCAATTAGTTTAAGAGGAATGTGAATGAAGTTTTGTTCTTCAATGCTATTAAACCTGTTTCATGTTTTCAACTCACATATGGTAAGAACTTTGTAAAAGAGAGAATTATTTTTGTTGGTTTCACTAACAAGAATCATTTTCTTTTATTTTTAGATTGTCCTGATGATGGGAAAAAGTTTTCCGAAAGCTCGACTTTTTCAATAAAGAGTTAATTACTTAAAGTGGCCTTTCAATTGACTGCATTTCCACTACTCTGGTTTCATTTTTTCTATATATATATATATATATATATATATATATATATATATATATATATATATATATATATATATATATATATATATATATATATATATATATATATATATATATATATATATATATATATATATATATATATATATATATATATATATATTTTTATATATATATTTATATATATATATATATATATATATATATATAATATATATATATATATATATATTTTTATATTTTTATATATATATATATATATATATATATATATATATATATATATATATATATATATATATATATATATATATATATATATATATATATCCACGTGCTAAAAATATAAAGTCAATTATTTAAGAGAATGTGAATGAAGTTTTTTTTATCTATAATGTTTATTATAACTCATATTAATTTAAAAGAGTGAATCTTGACTGATATAATAAGACACTTTGAAGTTTTAGGGATTCGGTCTTTAGAGTTAATCACCTCAATGACCATTCCATTCTGTTTATTTTAATTATCTCTATGATGTTTAATTTTTTCTATTTTATCGGCATGTTTTACAAATATTAATATAATATGGAAATGAACCTGTAAACTACTTAAATCATGGGCATAATATCATAATATATATATATGCTATATTCAGATATATATATATATATATATATATTATAATTATATAATGATATACATCAATTACTATATATATATAATATATATATATATATATATATATATATAACTTCATATATATATATATATATATATATATATATATATATATATATATATATATATATATATATATATATATATATATATATATATATATATATATATATATTCTATTCCGCATTGTCCCGTGCCGAATACTGACTCACTTGTTTTTCGCTATCGGGCGATGACTATATTATTCTTCAGGTATTACGAAACGGAATCGTTCGTCACATTGTGTAGTTTTATATTTAGGATTTTTTTTTGTTGACGTTAATATGTTGTTTTAGCCATGTCTCTTGAAAAAGACACAAACTGTGTCGGAATATAGAGGATTAAAGAATTACATGTTTTCCTGATCATTTAACCCATAACAGACCGCATTCCCGCTATTTGTTGTTGTAATTTATTAGTGTACTTTTAGATGTACTTACATTTTTTATTTGCATTTGTCACATTTAAATTTAATTATATTAATTCTTAAAAAAAAAAGAAAATATTTCTCTAAAAAGTTTTTTGTTAGTAGTAATACTAAGATAATTTACACATATATTGCAACCAACAAACACCTAGATGACCAAACACCTGTATGTGCAATAGTTACAATAGACTAAAAAAAATTAAACATACACATGAATGGAAGAAAGAAGCTCCTGGCTCCACACTATTATTAAATTCAAAAAACACTCAAACCAGATTCAAAACTGAAAATCAGAAAAGTTTCCTAAATATATTATTCTTTTCAAAAATATAAGATCTACACACTGTTTTTTGAAAATATGAATTTTGGTAATATTTGTTATTTCTAAAGATATCAGGTTATAAATTTTTGGAGCAAAGTAATTAAAAAATCTTAAGTTAGCATTGGTGTTACTTTTAGGTAGTTTTATACAATCATTTAATTTACTTCTCGTTGGATAGTTATGATTAATAATATTTTTTAGATCTTTGTTTTTGTAAACAAAAATGCTAACTTCCAAGACATAAACAGACCTTATGTCAAAAACTTCCCTAGAATACAAAATGCTCGTAGAGTAAAGTCTATTTTTTTTATAGATTACTTTTAATATATAATTTTGTACGATGCTTAATGGGTGTAAAGCCGTCTTATATATACCACCCCACACAATAATACCATAACTCAACTAACCACAACTAACCACAATGGTTCTATATACAGATATAAACAAGTTTTTGTTCAAAATATTTCTTAAGATATAAAATTTATACAATAGCTTTCTAATTGTTACTGTCAATTTAAGAACATGCTGATTCCATTTTAAATGCTTGTCAATAACTACACCTAAATATCGAGTATGGGAGACCTCTTTAATTGCAAGTGAAATTGAAAAAGCAATATAAGTAGTTTTATTTAAGTTTAATGTCAATTTAAAAGTATTTAACCAGGTATATATATATATATATATATATATATATATATATATATATATATATATATATATATATATATATATATATATATATATATATATATATATATATATATATATATATATATATATATATATATATAATATATATATATATATATATATATATATATATATATATATATATATATATATATATATATATATATATATATATATATATATATATAATTCTATATATACCACCTCCCCATATCAAAAAATATTTTTTTTATTTACGTATGTATAAACCATTTTTATCTATCAATAATATTTTAAAAAATCTTGTTGGAACACCCTTTATATTATAAAACTCTATGGATGAACATCTCATATATAGACAAATAAAATTAGATAAAATAAATCATTTTCACCAAGAAATCAGGAATAAAAAATCTGGGAAACCTCAATTATAGGCAGTCTAGTCAGCTTTCAATAAATATCAAAAAATCACCCTTTTACAAAATATAGGGTGTCCCAGAATATGTTGGCAATCTCTCGGAATCTAATAGAAAACCTAAAAATATTATGACAAGTTTCCATAAACTTTTTTCCTACGAGCCTCCCCTACGGAGATACAGGTAAAACGGACGCTCCCTGAAAATCGTTTTTGTTTAAATAACTTTAAAATACTCAGCCGTTATTTAATATTTTTTAATATGATGGTAACTAGATAAGTCTTCTTAAAATGAACCCATTAAATCATATTTGGCTTATTGACTTTCCAGGACGGACTAGCCTGACACAATAATAGCAATTTTTAACACCCTGTAGTAACAACAATATTATTTTTAGATAGCTTTAACTTTAAACTAAAAAAAAGGTAGTCTTGATTGACATCGATAAGATCAACTGTTTACGAGAAATAAAATATCATGGTTGGTAATTTTTTTTTACATTATACAGGGTGTTTTCTAATTGTACGTTAATATTGGGGGAATCAATATTTGGATCCATTTTAAGAAGAAAACTCCATATGAAGGTATGTCCTAAACGTCTTAACTTTTGAGATACAGGGTGGTAAATTTTTTTAAAATAAATCATTTATTATTAAAATCTGTAATCTGTAATAACACTTTAGACATTTTAATAAAATTTGGCATATAAGTACTATGTATCAAGAAGCGTTTGTAAAAAATTTGACCTGTCTATTTTGGCAAATAAAAAAAAAGTGGTACACTAAAAAATGCTTCTTGATACATGGTACATGTATGCCAAACATCATTAAAATATCTAAAGTCGTATTACAGATATTAATAATAAATGATTTATTTTTAAACAATTTACCACCCTGTATCTCAAAAGTTAAGACGTTTAGGACATACATTCATATGAAGTTTTCTTCTTAAAATGAACCTAAAAATTGCCTCCTTAAATATTGACGTACATATAGAAAAGACCCTGTATAATGTAAAAAAAATTACCAACCATGATATTTTATTTCTCGTAAACAGTTGATTTTATCGATGTCAATCACGGGTACTTTTTTTTAGTTTTATGTTAAAGCTATCCAAAAATAATATTGTTGAGCCTTTATTATACAGGGTGTTAAAAAATTGCTATTATTGTGTCAGAGCTAGTCCGTCCCTGGCAAACTAAATAAGCCAAATATGATTTAATGGTTTCATATTAAGAAGACTTATCTAGTAACCATCATATTAAAAAAATAAAAAATTACGCCTAGTATTTTAAAAGTTATTTATAAAAAAAACGATTTCCATGGTCGTTCTTTATGGACCTGTATCTCCGTAGGGAATGCTCGTAGGAAAAAAGTTTATGGGAAATGGCCATAATATTTTTGGGTTTTCTATTAGATTCTGGACGATTGCCCACATATTCTGGGACACCCTGTATACTTTATTTTTTATTGAGGAAATTATAGGATAATAAAAAAAAGGTTTGTTGCCTTCTTTCGCTTGTATTCAAAGAAACAGTAGCTGGTGAAATCTATTGCCGTTTTTAGCTAAAGTTGCACCTGGATTTCCGGGAAAATAAAGAAAATATAGCCCAGTAAGATTGGATAAGTACTTTAACCCCAGATATGAGTACTTTTCAAATTTTTTGTTTTCTAGGAATTTGCTTTATGCACTTTTAGAGGCAGTCCATGCCCTATTATTTTTTGCTAAAAGTGTAATTTAAAATTTTGGTGAAATCAAATCAAAAAAAAGTTTATTTAAGGGCCAAAACCTGTACAATAATTCGCGTAAAACTAGAACAGATGATATTCTATATATATATATATATATATATATATATATATATATATAATATATATATATATATATATATATATATATATATATATATATATATATATATATATATATATATATATATATATATATAATATATATATAATATATATATATATATATATATATATATATATATATATATATATATATATATATATATATATATAATATATATATATATATATATATATATATATATATATATATATATATTTTATATATATAATTATATATATATATATATATATATATATATATTATATATATATATATATATAATAATATATATATATATATATTATATATATATATATTTAACTCGATAATTACACAAATCACTTTTTAAAAAAGGTTTATTTTAATACTTAAATAATTACAATATTTTACTTTTATAATTAAAAAAATTAAACTGACATAATAACGGTCTAAAATAATACTAACTCTAATACAGCAAATCCTTAGGTATTTATAATAAAATAAATGCGGTGTCAGCATAGTTCCCACGTAAAACATCACGTTTTGCAACTATGCTGATATAGCTTCTTAGAAATATGGAGTCATATTGCTATTGCGAAATATTATACTTATGTGAACAAATTATGTTAGTTATTTTCGCATATAACAACTCCCCCCATAAGAAAAAAGTTAATGCTCTGCGTTAACTTTTAGTGATTATCCCTAAGTTCGAAAGCTTCTTCTTCTTGGGGATGAATGGGCGGCCTTCTTCTTCCTAGGACGCTGGGTAGTCTCAATCGAGGATGCTTTTGGGGAGGTGGTCCTGGTGGGAATGGTCTATTTTCGTCTGAGTGTCCTCCAGTAAGACTAGGTAGCTTCTTCTTGCGACATTTGCAGATGATGTACAGGGTGATAAAAGCGGATATTAAGGTAATTGTAAAAATTGTGAACCAGGATAGATGCTTTTGTATGAAGGGTTGGTTCATAAGTCGATCGAGTTCTTCAGCATATTGGTCCAGTTTTTGCTGGGCTACATTAAAGTCTTCCATATCGATCTTGCTGAGTTTAAGAGGTTTTAAGTCGGGAGTATGGATTTTTGAAGAAATATTTTGGCAACAAGTAAATGGAATTTTGACTGGGTGATTCTTGTATGTTACGTTTTGATATCTATCTATTAGATATGTTGACTGTACTCGAGTGCTCCCGATAAAGGCATGGCATCCAGGCTGGAGTTTCAATAGGGAATTTGTTTTGATGATTTTGGTTTGGACTTCTCTTCCCTCACATTTTACTGTGACTGGTAATGGGTCCGTTATGGTGATAAGCCAATAATTGCGATCGACTTCTTTGACGTTGTATTCTTTCGCCGCAAGGATTAGTACTTGGCAGGTTTTTGGCACGTAGTTTTTCGGCTTCAGGAGTTGCGCTTCACACATGGCTTCACTATCGATGGGGTAGGGCAGAACTGTGGAACAGATTCTCTTGCCTCGGTTGAGAGTTTTGCATTTATCCAGATTTCGAAAGGATACGTACAACATTGAGTCATCGTCTTTCGCGATATATTTGTGTGTTATTGGAATTACATGGTAGAAACCTGTTCGATTATCAAATATTGGTATGGGATAAAGATGATAGAGGGTGTATGATTCGGGCTCTACTAGGGGTATTTTGAGAATAAAGACCACTTTTGAGTCTGATTGATAAGCTTCTAGTTCTATTATATCGATATACTGAGCTATGCTAGAGGGTATACTGGTAGGGAAGGTTATTTTTCTTTATTGACTGAGAGATCTGTTGTAATGATTGGACCAAATCTGTTGGGTAATTATTGAGCTATGTAGAATATTTAAACGCGCAAAGAAATCGCATTTAAAACGTCATTAAGAAAGTTTTCTACAAATGAATAACTTTCCATTAGTGATTCACAATATTCCAAGGTCCTTATTTGTGCGTAATAAAAGGCGAGATCGTCCGAGATAGCCGTTATTGATTGATTAATTTCGTTTAAATCTTTATTAAATGTCTCTTCGTCAATTTGTAGTTTTTGTATGGTTGAGTTAAAGTTTCTTATAACCGATGTTGTCACCAAAATTTTGGGTTTTTTTAAAAGGTCTTCTATATGTCGTTCGTCTTGTGTTATTTTGTTTATGCAATCGTTAAAATAATCACCGTCTGAAGCATAAAAGGTTTCCCGTAATTGATTTCCAAACAGTACCTGCCCGTTAAAGATGCCTCGTTTTTCTATATATGTAATTTGTGTATCAGCAAAATTTCTTTGTATTTTTGATTAACAGAATCTGAAATTTGGTTAAGAAGACTAACATGTGTTTGTACTTCCGTTTTAAAGGATACATTCGGGGTGTTTCTACGTAAATGAAAGCATCTAGAAGTTGATCTAAAATTTTATCGTTACTAGCAATTATTTCTTTAATATTTGATTAATCTTTATAGACCAGGAGCGTCCATTTGTCGTTGGAGATTTTCAAATTTCCCTGCTTCGTGGAAGAAGATTCCTAAGGTATTTTGTATGGGCGTCAATGAAAATTGGGCAAGGGCTACCGAGGAAAGCCCTAGATATCTGTAAAGAAGAAACGCTAGTCATAATAGGGTTTTAACCTATCGAAATTGACTTTCGTATTTTGTTTAGTTTGGGGTTAAGGAGAATAGCTGAATTTTGAAAAGTTCTTTAATTTCAAAAGGTCCGTTAAATTTATTTTTGTCCTTGGTTTTAATTTGGGATTCTTTAAGGTATACCTTATCACCAACTTTATATTCAGGGGTATTGGGAGATTTCGCTTCGTCGAACCTAACTTTTGCTTTCTCCTTTTGCGTGGCGTTCTTCTCGGGCAAGTTTGTAGTAGTACTCCATTTTGTTATTCAAGTCTCTTACATATTTAGAAATTAGTTTTTCTTGGTTATACAAGGTCTCCGGAGGTCTACTGGATGTGTGTCCAAAGATAAGTTCATATGGCGTAAATCCATGTGTCTTATTTTGGGTGTTGTTATAGCAAATAGTGGCATATGGAAGTACGTTGAAAGGGTGTTCGGGGGGGTTTTCCGCTTTATTTGCCCGTATCATTTCTGATAACGTGGCGTGGAACCTTTCAATTGAGCCATTGGATTGTGGGTGTCCTACGCTTGAAAATGTGAGTTTTATGTCGAAGAGTTCGCATAAATCTTTCATGAGTTTGTTGTCAAACTCGCGGCCATAGTCGCAGTGAATTCTAAGGGGTGTTCCATAGTGTTGGAAAAACACTAACAGGGTGTTAACTATGGTGTTTGATTTTTTTTCGGTCAATGGATAGGCTTTGTAAATTTGGTAAGTTCATCCCCTATAGTTAGGGCGGTTTCTTTCCGGTATTCGAAAATATCGATATTTATTCTTTCGAAAGGCGTCTTAGGTGTCTCCGTAATGACAAGAGGGGTGCTTAGATTTTTCCTACATATTTTAACTTTTTGGCACGTTTCACATTTTTTTATAAATTTTTCAACGTCCTTAGTTAAGTTGGGCCAATGATATTTACTTTTTATACGCCTAACTGTTTCATTTATACCGCGATGCAAATTACTTTTACCCATATGATAATGCTCTAGAATATTTGGTATTTCTTCTTCACTTGGGGTTCTAATGATATCTTGACAAATTTTAAGTTTAATGTCTTTGTCGGCAAAAAATAAATGAAAAAATTTCTAAGATGGGAAGTTCTAAATTATTTTCTATACAATAGGTTTTGTCAGATGGAAATTCGTTTTGATTTTGGAATAAAATGAAAAATAAATGTTGCACCACAGATCCAGGGTCAAAGGGTAAAGGAATAATGAAGTACGAACGGTTTTTTACTGACTTACTAGAAGTAATGTTAACTTTATTATGATCGAGTTTGAAGTTTTCTTCAAAAATGTCGTCTAATATTTTGTGATGCATTTCTTGAAGTTTGTTTTCCCAGAAAAATGTAACGATATTTTTATTTGAGTTGTCAAGTAGCTGGGAGTTTGATGTTTCAACTTGGGAAAAATCTATTAGGGATTGAGTGTTATATAGTCTAACGAATCTGTTAAATTCAAGTAAGGAGTTCGTCGTCTATATCGGGGTTTTTTCCGCAAGCTCATTTTCGGATTCATCTTCTTCGTTCGCGGCGTAAACTAACATTTTGATTGGAAGTTAGCGCATTCTTGGAAAATGGTTAATACGTATTCTGGATAGTGCGTCCGCGTTTTTATTTATTTTTTCCCGCTCTATATTCGATCTTATAATCGTATCTTCGAGTTTAAGGCGCCAACGAGCTAATCTGCTACCTGGGTCCTTTGAGAAGAGCCAAGTGAGTGGCCTATGGTCAGTAATTAGAGTGAATTTTCTCCCAAAAGATAGGGGCGGAAATGTTTTACTGCCCAAACAATGGCTAGTAATTCCCTTTCGATCGTTGAATATTTAGTTTCAGCGTTACAGAGAGTTCTAGAAGCGAAGGCTATTGGGAGTCCTGCCTGGGCCTTGGGAGAGGACAGCGCCTTTGCAAAGGCACTTGCATCTGTTGTTAAGAGAAGGGTTCTTCGAATGGGATATGTAAGAACAGGGTCAGATAAGGGCATTTTTTAAATCTTCGAATGGGATCTACATTCTATAAAGCAAATTCGACGTCTTTCTTCAAAGTTTGGTAAGGGGTTTTGATTTTGGCGAAGTTGGGAATAAAGCGCCGATATATCCAACTAATCCTAAAAAAGGTTTTATATCTTTGAAGAGGGTTCGGAAAATTTTTGATGCACTCGACTTTGGAGGATTTGGCTTAACACCGTCTTTGGTTACTAAATGACCAAGGTAAGCGACTTCTTTCTGAAACTCGATTTGTCAGGCTTATTTTTAAATTGGCCTTAGAAGACGTTTAAATACCTTTTAAGTCGGTCTATATGTTCATTATTGTTGGAGAATAGCGTTATGTCATCCATGACCTCCTCTGTTCGAACCCGGAGAATATTGTCCAGATTCTTTGAAAGTGGACGGGGCGTTCTTCAAACCAAAGGGCTGAACAAATTCATAATGTCCATTTTCGATGGAGAATGCCGTTTTGGGAATTTGGATTGATCTCAATTTGATGAAACCCCGGCGGGATCAACGTCAAAAATATTGACATTTGCCGTTGGTCTAACAAGTCCGAGATATTTGGGAGGGATAACGGTCATCAACCGGCCTCGTTTAATTTGCGGTAATCTATAACGACACGCCATTTTGTTTGCCAGAAGCGTCAGTTTTTTGGGTACTACCCAAAAGGGGAAGACGGGTGAAACAGAAGGGCGAATGATCCTTGTTCCAACATTTTGTTGGTTTGGTTCTTAACTTCCTCTTTGTGGGGGATACCTGTAAGACTTTGTGAAATGGGCGAGCGTTGTTTGTTATGTGGAATCTTAACCTCGTTTGAAATGTTAGGGAATCGCCTTAAATGAATATATGTAAAGTCTCAAAGATTTTTATCAATTCTTTTTCTTCTGAGTTTAAGTGTTCGGTTCTTTTGATTTTTAATTTTTGAACTCATCAACTTGAAAGATATTAGGCTCGTTTTGAGTATTAAGGTTTAGTATGGTCCCTGGGGGTAAAGGTTCAATAGAAAGATCCGAAAAGTCGTATTTTTGGTATTACGTTGGCATTAATTATAGTAGAAAAAAAATTTCACCCTTTTCGTTAACGTGTCAAGCGCGTTTGGTAACCTCTTTTTCTTTTTCTTGGGAATGTAAAATCGCGTCGAATTTTTTAAGTTACAAGTTAGTTTAAAATCTTTTCAGTTGACCGTCTATTAAAATTTTTATTGCCTGAATTTAAATTATCTGATTTTATTATAGGGTTAGATACTTTATGTGGGGAATAGTCTTAAAATGGTGATAAGATTTTTGATTTCAAGTCTATAATGCATTATAATGTTCTAAAAAATCAAGACCAAGGATGCCGTCCAAAATCTATATCTAAATTATAAATAAATACTTTATGGGAATCACCCTTATTAAAAGGTATAAGATTGACTGTGAAATGACAGTTTTTGATTGTTATTCCTTGTACTGTGACGTTTTCGGGAGTGCGATTTGGAAAGTTTTTACTGTATTTTCTTTAAAAATAAAATGCCAGCACCGGTATCAATGAGTAGTTTAAATGTGTTTGTGACGTCATGGATATGTAAAGATTTTTAGAATTACTTTATAGTGGATTTAAAAAAGGTTTGTCCGGGTTAAGTTCGGTCCTGGTCCAGAAATGTTTGGATCTGGCTCGAGTGTCCTAAGTTTGTCGTTTCCGTCAATTGTCTGGAGGTTTTGTCCCTAGGGAGTAAAGAAAATTTTCATAGTTTTGAATCGGGTACTGATGCGGTTTGTTCTTCGAAAGTTTGAAAATTGGGGCGTATTCGGATATCATAGTTATTATACGTATGTAGTCATTGTAGTCATAGTTTTCACAATATTTTCATTGTCTAAGTTTCGTGATGTGCCCTTTGTTGGTTTGAGGAGTATACGGGTTTTTGTATGACATTGGAACTTGGGTATTATTTTGCTGAATCCGGAGGCCTAGATTGATTTTGGAATGGATTTTTCTAAATTGTTAGAATTGTGGTTTTGGTTTTGCGGAGAAGGGTGCCTTTGAAAGTGTATTGCTATTTTGAAAACTATTCTGGCGTGGTGCATTTGGGAGTACAATCTGAGGCTAAATGACCGTTTCGTCCCATTTAAAACCGTTAATTGCATATTTGCTTTCTGATTTTTGTGGCGGTTTAGGGGTTGTTTGTCTAATCTTTTTTGGGGTTTTAAAGTGACAATTTAATTCTCGTCTAATGGAACTGGGGTCAAGGAGATCTCGGGATTTCCTGCTCGGTTATTTGACCAATTTAGGTTCAAGACCTGTTGAGTATTAAGTGTCATGGTATCTATAAGCGAGGTTTGGGCGGCTTTTTGATCGTTAGTGAGATTCGATTTTGAATATTTGCCAACATTTTCGCTTATCGTAATCGATTGAAAAAGGTCAATCGTTAGGTCGTTTCTTATCTTTTAAGTCCTAATAAGGGACGACAGATCCCAAGTCACCGAAATAAAGATTTAAAAGTTGTTTAATCCGGAATAGGTAGATGGATTTCTAGAATTTATTAATTGCGCGGGCATCCTTTTATTTATTTTTATATGAATACAAAAAAGCCGTTGGTGTGTGGCCATTTGAACCAAATGCGCCTCAAAAATGTGCCAAGAGAGATTTGGTCACCTTCAAATCCTGGTATAATGGGAAAATTTCCGGAGAGCCTATAGGGCTCAATTTCGCATCAGCATTGTTTTGTTGCTGTGTTTGTGTTGTTTCCCATTTTAAATGAAAATTAGAATTTAAAAAAGACTAAAAAAAATGCTTTGATAAAATAACGGGGAATAGAATTTGAAAATCGAACAGTACAGAAAATTTCCACAATAAACACAAATAAAATAGCACGTGTGATCAATTTATACTTACAAAAATGAAAATGCATCGGCTCTTGTTCTCGCAGGTTGTTGTGGGGGCTTCACCAGGTGTTCCTTCCACAAGTCTTTGGGGGATGCCGTGGGGGTTTTTTTTCGTTAAGGGATGGGAATCCGCCCCAACAGTTGAATGGTTTCTTTTCTGCTGACGTTGACGAATCCTACAGCGACTGCGCCAATTTTAATGATAATTACAAAATCACGGATTTTTCAAAAAAAAAATTTATTTTAAAAAATAACTTAAAATTAAAATAATTAACCTTGTTTGGTTTTTTAAAATAAATTTAAATTCCAAAAAATTTTAAACTGGCTTTAAAATAACGGTTTTCTTAAAAAAAATTTTTATTTTCCTTAACATAATATATATATATATATATATTATATATATATATATATATATATATATATATATATATATATATATATATATATATATATATATATATATATATATATATATATATATATATATATATATATATATATATATATATATAATTAAATATATATATATATATATATATATATATATATATATATTATTAAATAACCGGGGAAATACTACCCAATTTTATTTTCTTGAATGAAAACATATGGCTTTTAAATTTTGGTAACATATTATATTATAAGATGCCGATTTTGGATATTATAGGATGTCCTATCATTGGTTTAACGGGAAACGAATCAACTTTGATTTTTTTAATGGAACACCCTGTATATTTTTAAAAATTTGGTTTCTAAGATTTCCTGATATAAAATCTAAAATTATACTATCCCCTTTTGCTAGTTTTTAAGAAAGGCTATTAAAGATGTCCAACCCAACATTATGCGTTTTGGGTTGGTATAAAAAATTATTATGTTTAGTTTAATTTTTTTTCTGACGACTTTATCTTGGTCATAAAAAATTATTCCGGCTTTGGGAAGTGCTGGAAAAATTGACCTTATTGTTCAAAAATTTTAAATGCAACCCTGTATTTTTTTAAATTTGGATTCACAGGTCATTCCCTTAAAAGAAATTCCTACCTATCTTTGTTGTTTTTAAAAAAATGGCGATTGGAAATTCAAACGACCGCCACTGTGCAGTTATGGGAAAACAAATAAATGTAAAAAAATTAATAAGCCTAAAATAATTCAAGCCGTTCTTTGGAGCAATTTTGTTATTTTAATATTAGTTTTTTCATTTAAGTAGTTAATTAAAAAATAATTTAGATTTAAATTAAAATATTAAATGTTTCTAACGTTTATTTGTTTCCCCATACCTAACTGCATAATATGCGGTCTTTGGAATCTTAAATAGCCATTTTTCAAAAACTAACAAAGATGGTATAGGATATTATCGGAAATACAAGGTGAATCCAAATTTAAAAAATATCAGGTTTCATTTAAATCCTTGAAGTAACATTATTGAAAAGTCAATTTTCCCTAAACCAAAAAAAATTATGAATACAAAATCTTTAGAAAAAAAAATTAAACATAATAATTTTATATCATATTTGTTTTCCCATAAAGTAATATGCGAGTTTGCTTTTAATCGCCATATTCTCAAAAACAGCGAGATAGGTATGGACATATTATATATTTTATATCAGAAATTGATCCCAAATTTTAAAAAAAAGGCTATTCCATTTAAAAATCAAATTTGGTTTTCCTTCCGAAGTGATGGTTATTATCCAAAATAACATTTTATGATATATTATACATCCTAAAATTTGAAGGCTATTGTTTTTATTCAAGAAAATAAAAAAGGTAGTAATTTTGTCCCTTTTTTTTTTTTTTTTTTTTTATATATATATATATATATATATTATTTATATATATTATATAAAAAATTTTTTTTATATATATATATATATATATATATATATATATATATATATATATATAAAATATATATATATAAAATATATATTCCTAGAAAACAAAAATTTGAAAAGTACTCAATCTGGTTAAAGTACTTATCCAATCTTACGGGCTACATTTTCTTTATTTTCCCGGTAATCCAGGTCAACTTTAGCTAAAAACGGCAATAGATTTCACCACCTACCGTTTCTTTGAATACAAAAGAAAGAAGGCAACAAACCTTTTTTTTATTATCCTATAATTTTCCCAATAAAAATAAAGTTCAGGGTTCCCAGAATATTGGGCAATCTCCCAGAGTCTAATAGAAAACCAAAATATTATGACAAGTTCCCATAAACTTTTTCCTACGAGCATTCCCTACGGAGATACAGGTCCATAAAAAGACCCAAATCGTTTTTTTTTTAAATAACTTTTTAAAATACTATGCGTAATTTTTTTTTTTTAATATGATGGTTACTAGATAAGTCTTCTTAATAGAACCCATTAAATCTTTTTGGCTTATTTAGTTTCCAGGGACGGACTATCTGACACAATAATAGCATTTTTTTAAACCCCCATAATAAAGGCTCAACAATATTATTTTTGGATAGCTTTAACATAAAACTAAAAAAGTACCCGTGATTGACATCGATAAAATCAACTGTTTACGAGAAATAAAATATCATGGTTTTAATTTTTTTTACATTATCAGGGTCTTTTTATATGTCTCAATATTTAAGGAGGCAATTTTTAGGTTCATTTTTAAAAAAACTTCATATGAATGTATGTCCTAAACGTCTTAACTTTTGAGATACAGGGTGGTAAATTTTTAAAAATAAATCATTTATTATTAATATCTGTAATAACAGATATTTTAATGATGTTTGGCTCATGTACCCATCAAAAACATTTTGTGTACCCTTTTTTTATTTGCCAAAAAGAAGGTCAAATTTTTAAAACGCTTCTTGATACTGTATTATCCATATTAAAATGTCAAAGGTTATTACAGATTACAATTTTAATAATAAATGATTTATTTTAAAAATTTACCATTATCTCAAAGTTAAACGTTTGGGACATCGTTCATATGGTTTTCTTCTAAAATTGATCCAAAAATTGATTCCCCCAATATTAACGTACAATTAAAAAAAACACCCTTATAATTAAAAAAAATTAAACATGATATTTTATTTTTTCTCAAACAGTTGATCTTATCGATTAATCAAATTATTTTTTTTAGTTTAAAGTTAAAGCTTCAAAAATAATATTTTGGCCTTTTCATCGGGGTGTTTAAAAAAATTGCTATTATTGTGTCAGACAGTCCGTCCCTGGAAAGTCAAAACCAAATATGATTTAATGGGTTCATTTTAAAAGACTTATCTAGACCATATATTAAAAAAATATTAAATAACGGCCGTATTTTAAAAGTTATTTAAACAAAACGTTTTCGGGGCGTCTTTCCTGTTCTCCGAGGGGGCTCGTAGGAAAAAATTTATAAACCATAATATTTTTAGGTTTTCTATTAGATTCCGGAGATTGCCCACATACTGGGACACCCTGTATTTTGTAAAAGGGTGATTTTTGATATTTATTAAAGGCGACTAGATGCTATAATTGAGATTTAATTTTTATTCTGTTTTCTTGAAAATGTTTATTTTTATCTAATTTCATTTGTCTATATATGAGATGTTCATCCATAGAGTTTATAATAAAAAGGGAAAACAAAAATTTATTTGATAGATAAAAATGGTTTATACCGTAAATAAAAAATATTTTTGATATGGGAGGTGTATACATAGAATTTTATATATATATATATATATATATATATATATATATATATATATATATATATATATATTATATATATATATATTATATATACTATATATATATATATATATATATATATATATATATATATATATATATATATCTATATATATATATATATATATATATATATATATATATATATATATATATATATATATATATATATATATATATATATATATATATATATATATATATATATATATATATATATATATATTTAATATATATATATATATATATATATATATATATATATATATATAATATATTATATATATATATATATATATATATATACTCGTTAAATACTTTTAAATTGACATTAAACTTAAATAAAACTACTTATATTGTTTTTTCAATTTCACTTGCAATTAAAGAGGTCTCCCATACTCGATATTTAGGTGTAGTTATTGACAAGCATTTAAAATGGAATCAGCATGTTCTTAAATTGACAGTAACAATTAGAAAGCTATTGTATAAATTTTATATCTTAAGAAATATTTTGAACAAAAACTTGTTAATATCTGTATATAGAACCATTGTGGTTAGTTGAGTTATGGTATTATTGTGTGGGGTGGTATATATAAGACGGCTTTACACCCATTAAGCATCGTACAAAATTATATATTAAAAGTAATCTATAAAAAAAATAGACTTTACTCTACGAGCAGGTTGTATTCTAGGGAAGTTTTTGACATAAGGTCTGTTTATGTCTTGGAAGTTAGCATTTTTGTTTACAAAAACAAAGATCTAAAAAATATTATTAATCATAACTATCCAACGAGAAGTAAATTAAATGATTGTATAAAACTACCTAAAAGTAACACCAATGCTAACTTAAGATTTTTTAATTACTTTGCTCCAAAAATTTATAACCTGATACCTTTAGAAATAACAAATATTACCAAAATTCATATTTTCAAAAAACAGTGTGTAGATCTTATATTTTTGAAAAGAATAATATATTTGGGAAACTTTTCTGATTTTCAGTGTTGAATCTGGTTTGAGTGTTTTTTGAATTTAATAATAGTGTGGAGCCAGGAGCTTCTTTCTTCCATTCATGTGTATGTTTAATTTTTTTTAGTCTATTGTAACTATTGCACATACAGGTGTTTGGTCATCTAGGTGTTTGTTGGTTGCAATATATGTGTAAATTATCTTAGTATTAGTACTAACAAAAAACTTTTTAGAGAAATATTTTCTTTTTTTTTAAGAATTAATATAATTAAATTTAAATGTGACAAATGTAAATAAAAAATGTAAGTACATCTAAAAGTACACTAATAAATTACAACAACAAATAGCGGGAATGCGGTCTGTTATGGGTTAAATCAGAGGTTCTCAAACTTATTTTGTCTAACGCCCACTTTGATAATCAATTATTTTGTAGCGCCCCCCTTTTTTTGTCACCTTAAAAATCGCAATAACATATTAGTCTCTCCTGGAATTTAATTAAACCTATATTCTAAACGACACTTTTCTTATCAGAGAGAGCACTATTAATGCAACTTTACAATATTAAGAGTATCGGGGTAGCGGGCGGAGTAACGGGAGGGCGAGCGAGTGCGATGCGTGCATGCGGCGGAACGTCACGTCTAGAGGTGGAAAGTTCGAATCTTTTTACTGAATCAATTCACTTGATTCATTTACTTAAAAAAATTCGTTCGCAACCGATTCACTTTATTATGATGCCGGTCGGACTCGGTCGGTTTTGAATTCCACAAAAAATGTGATAGTTATCTTAAATTAAGAAATAATTTGCATTCTTTTTATTTTGGTATAATTATTATTTTAAAAAATATATTTGGAATAAAACTTTCAAACACTATAATCAATAAAACTTACAAATCTACTTTCAAATTAAGTCTTTGTTCAAAAGAATAGTTAAAACAAAGAAGAAAAGTTCTTTAAATTGCCAAATAGGTATATAGCCAAAACTGACTCGAACTTACAATACGCATAAATTGTTTCCCTAATACACCTCTGGTAATGTGAACAAAATCGAAATATAACAGACCGCTTGCCACTTGTCAGGTCGTAGCACAAAAACGACCGATTTGCCGTCATAAAAGACCGAATTACCGAATCTTCGAGTTCGAGCCCGATTCTGACTTAGTGACCTTATGAACGAAACGAATCAAAACTAGGTTCGTTATTCATCGCAGAGCGATCGAGAAAAGTGGGTCAAAAACGTTTCAAATCAGGAAATTAATTTATTCGAATCAGTGCACTGATTCGTTCTTTTTGAACGAATCCGTTCGCGAACGACACACCTCTAATCACGTCAGTCGCCGGACGGTCGCGAGCCGCGGCTGTGTATTTGTGCACCTGCACTCCGCAAACACGGACCGACGAACGTTGACGCACTAAAATACAGGATTGCACAAATAAATCGTACAATATTTGTTCGCGGCAAACGTGAATTATAATTAAGTTAATTAATTAAAGTTTAATTTTATTTTTTCTTTAATTTTACTAGATTAGGTACTTAAAAAAAAACCCGCGTTCGGCAAGTGCTCTGCTTGACCGAAACACTATATACCAGTGGCGGCTCGTGGGTTAAAAAGTAAGGGGTTGCAATTCTAATGGTTCTTTAAAAAATAAATAAATTACCACCATTAATGAAAATAAATAGACATACAAAAACGTGGCTGTGTGGTACACAGCCATGTATGTTTTTTATAGAGCTCAGCATTAAATGTTCTGGTAAAATTCCTTTTTTTACTAGTTGTACAAATTGTTCTATTTTTAAATGAGGAATTGGCCTCCCAAGTCTTTTTATTTCCGCTTTATCAGCTAAAGATCGGCCACCAAACGGCTCTACAATTAAACTTTGCACCGAATTCATTTTGAACCCCCAAAAGATTTCTAAAAAATGCAATTAGGCACCGCGCGATAACCAAAATAAATTATTCTTCAACAAATTGTAAATCAGCCTGCCAGACAAACAAACGTTTGCATTCTAACTGCAAACCTCATGCCGCTTATGAGCGCCAAATGCCAAGATAGGCAACTCCATATACTTACGCTTACTCGTAATGAATCCAATTGGGTTTGCATTTTGATTGCAACCATCGCATCGGCATCGGCTTCGAGGATGAGACGCGACGCGACGCGCCATTAAATCAATAATATTTTAGCGAAAGCAATCAAGTTATTTTAATAATTTGGCTGTTATTTCCAGATAATATAAATACAGATGTTCGAATGAATTTTAAAAAAATGTGTAACTATGTAATAATTAATATATATTTTTTTAAATTTTATTTTAAACCTTTTTGGGGGGTTACGCAAACCTGCAAACCTAAGGAAGAGCCGCCACTGCTATATACATATTATTATTTTTAACACGTGTCTTCGGAGGTGGGCACCTCACCTGCGACACTTGAAGATGCGAATATCTTTCAGTTTTTGATACCTATTACCAAAGATAATACTACTACGGATAAGATGAACCATTCAATGCTATATTTTTGATACCCCTAATGGACTTTGGCTAACGCGAGCCGATGCCCATCGAGAAATTTTCGCGCTATCCTTGAACGAAAGTTAAACAGTGTTGCCGGTAGGCCTTTACTATTGGCGTGATGAAACGCGACTAGGAAAAACACAATCCGTTTAGCCGCCCGCTTTCGCTACTTCGTGTTCCGAATAAGGTACAAGCGACAGACATTGGCAATATCGCACGGTTTGTTTCGCTGGGGCAGGGGTTACCGACTTAATTTTATTCGCATTTACGGAAGCATTGATATCTTCGAACTGATTCAAAACGCCCCATTTAAATGAACCATTTATTCGCAGTAGTATTATCTTTGCTATTACTAAATATCTTAACATATAAATAGCGTTGTAAACGCATTGAAAATATTAAATATTTAATATACAGGGTGTAAAAAGTATGATGCTCATTATTTTAATGGGCGATAGAGGAGCTCAAAATAAGTCGAAAAAGCCAAGAATATATTAGTCAAAAGTTAATTGTTTTCGAAATATGCCCTTTTAAAGTTTAAAAAACTTGGCAACACCGCGCCTGTTTCGTCGAAGCGGCGGGTCTCAACTTCGAACGTTGTTGTGAGTTTTTTGCACTGTTTACACTTTTTTTAAGGAGATGTTCATTCATTTACATACAAATAATAAAAATTACTTCCTGCAACATATTTTAATATTAAATTTAAGTAAAAAACAATCAATAATTGTTTGGTTTTTATTTGTAATTAAAAAATAATTGTACTTACTATAAGAATAGGCTTAATATCCATTTTAAGAACACAACTTATTATGCTTTAAAACAGCACTTTTTTGTTTTGCTTAAAGAATAAGATTTCTCGGTCGCACACATTCCGTTTTCATCAGTCTTTAGTAGGTACACTTGCAATACGTTTGTCTTGAATTTAAAACATATCGGCATATTTTTTCCCGATTCAAAAACAAACAAAAATATCGTGGCCGGATCGGTAAGCTTCTTTGTACGACTGACTTTTCGCACAAAGATATCGCTCTGTTGCCAATTGTTTTTTTAATTTTTAACTGGGAGAGCAATTGTTAAAAAATTATTAATTTTTTTTTATTTGTAGACTAAAACATTTAAAATTAAGTTTATTTTATTAACAAATGAATCTACTGATAAGCGATTAAGACAAAAGTTTCCAGTTGGTACGGTTTACAGAAATAACTGCTTTCAAAGTTCGTGACTTTTACATGGTTTAGACAAAAATCTGTCAAGTTTTGACACATATGTCATATAAACTTTTCGACTTATTTTGAGCTCCACTATCGCCCATTAAAATGATGAGCATCATACTTTTTACACCCTGTATATTTAATTTATATTTATACAATAAAATAGGATAAAAATATGAACTAATAAATGGATGTTGTGTAGTAGAAGGATTTTAATTTCAGTGAATTCTAAAATATGAAGTAGCTGAAGTTACAAATCACCCATCGCCCCCCCCAAATCACATTAGCACCCCCCAATTTTTTCTGGGTCCCTTACCGCCCCCCTCTAGACCTCCAGCGCCCACAAGGGGGCGTTATCGCCCACTTTGAGAAAGACTGGGTTAAATGATCAGGAAAACATGTAATTCTTTAATCCTCTATATTCCGACACAGTTTGTGTCTTTTTCAAGAGACATGGCTAAAACATCATATTAACGTCAACAAAAAAAAATCCTAAATATAAAACTACACAATGTGACGAACGATTCCGTTTCG
>JAHBCN010008953.1:0-36930 GCA_019359885.1 Listronotus oregonensis | reverse complement strand
TATGTAATTCAATTATAGTAATAATGTTTAACAAATATAAACATTCTATGGAAGGCATAAATTACCTAAAAAGAGAGCCATAGCAAAGCATTTTTTGGGGAGGGATCCTACTTCAATTTGCAAACTTTTGATAACTTATTTTAAAAGGCAAATTTTTCAGAAGATTCAAAAATAAAAGTTGTCCAAACTAGGGGTGCCAAAACTAACAACTAGAAAGTTGTATTATAGTTGTGTTTAATGAGATTCCTTTCTAATTTCTTAATTCTAAGGCCATCCAGTCGTTGGCCGGACATTGTTGCTTAGGTCACCTTTCAATAATTTTAACTGGCTAAATTTCTTCCCGTTTGTTTTCACTGAAAGTCTTGCTGTTACAATTATTTGACCTAACTTTAAGGTTGGCTTAAAAAGTATTTTTTTCTGTTGCCTTTACCATTATTTTAATGCCAATAAAGCATCAACATAACTGTCAGAAAAAACTTCTAATTTTTTATAGCTTCGTCTTAAAGGATTTGCTACTTTATTTATCTCGTTTCCAAATTTTGTACGAAAAACTTGTAGTAAGGTATAACGTTAAGCAATTTAAGAAAATTTTGATAATAATAATTGTTTAAATTTTTGCTTTTCAAGTAATTTAAATTATGTGTAATAGTAAGTAAGTAATAAGTGTTATTACTTTTTACCATTAAATAAAATCAAAAAGTATCAACCGGTATATATTTTCCAACTTTTTAACAATTTTCCAACTCTTCCTGAATATGCCAATTTTTAGCCAACTTATTAAAGTTTGGTGGTGAGAAGAGACTAGTATTTCAAAGGTTCTAATTATGATAATCGTAGACTATACACAAGTTGTTGTAGACTTAGTAAATACCTAGGATGGGTGTTTCAGATGGCAGACTTAGTAGATGATATTGGCATCTACCGGTGGAATTCCATTTGAGCTTTCACATTGCTTACCAATTAAATAGGATTTTACTGCCTTTCCTTTCTTTGAATTAAATGACAGTTTACAGTTACTTTACATATATATTTTTTTTGTGGTTTTTAATAAATTTATATTACTTATCGTGTTTCGGCGTTTTTATTTTTATACAAATAAATGCCCTTGTGTGCATTTATTTTAGGTAGAAATAGATCCTAGCACCTGCTTTTTTCAAAAAAACATTTTTAACTGCTTTTCCGTACTATGTATTGGAATTTAAAGTCATTTTTTTTAAAACGTGTTAAAAATTCAATTTTTAACACTATCTAGATACCCTATAAATGTTACTTTACTAGTGCCTTAAAGTAACATTTTAAAGTACTAGTGTTAAAAGTAAAATGTCAAATTTTGAAAGGTAACGTCAACGCTAACATTTATAGTAATTGTACCGGGTGTCCAAATAAGAAGGGACGCCGGCTGTATCTCGGAAAATATTTATAGCACAGCGTTGGGGAAAAAATATTTTAAGTAAAAGTGGTCAAAAGAAATAGCTGGAAATTATTTTCAAGTTTCTGAAATGGTCCTATTTGTTTAACAATTTTTGCTATATCTCTAAAAATAAAGTGGGGGTATCAAGGTTTCTAAAACAACCTTGTATCTTCGAAACGGCTAAGCCGATTTTAACAAACCTAGGCTAGTTAAAAAGAGCTATTTTTGGGCTATAAATCTTAAAATATTTGAAGTTTTGTTAGTTTGACATGTCGCCGCTAGAGGGCATTTTTCGACATTCCGACAGAAATGGTTAATTTTCTCAAAAAATTAAATGCATTGGTATAATTTTTCTTTATGAAAAAGTAGCTAAATAATGCCTAAACAAGCTCGCGAAAACCGCATCTTGATATCTTGTTCCTTACTTAATATTTAGACCAAAGAAAATTTTATACGTCAATATCTCAAAAACTATAAAAGCTACAAGAAATTTTATAAAACATAATTTAAAAAATCCTGAAAATTCAATTTTTTGATTATAACTCGTAAAGTATTGCATTTAGACAAATATTTTATAACCTCAATTAAAGGTTTTGTAAAAATCATAATTTATGTTATGTAATATTTCTTGTAGTTTTTATAGTTTTGAGATATTGGTATAAAATTTTCTTTGGCTAAATTTTAGGTAAGGAACAAATGTCGAAACGCGGTTTCGCGGCTTTTTAGGCATTATTTAGCCTTTTTTAAAGAAAAATTATACCATTGCTTTTAATTTTTTCAAGAAAAATCATTCTGTCGAAATGCAAAAAAGCTCAAGCGGAGACTGTAAAGCTAGCAAACTTTAAATATATTAAAATTCATAGCCCAAGAATAGCTCTTGTAACTAGCCAGTTTGTTAAAATGGCTCAGTGATTTCGAGTTACAGTCTGTTTTACGGCCTTGAATACCCCACCACTTATTTTTGGAGATATACAAAATTGTCAAACAAAAAAGGATAAGGTTGATTTAAAGATGAGGTTTTTTTTGGGTTATACAGCAAAATTCACAGAGACATCACTTTTTTAGATTCATGATTGGAGTTACGCCCCCTAGCGGCCATTTCAGAAACTTAAAAATAATTTCCAGCTATTTCTCTTGACCATTTTTACTAAAAATATTTTTTCCCAACGCTGTGCGATAAACATTTTCTGAGATACAGCCGGTGTCCTTTCTTATTTGGACACCCGGTACAAATAGATTTTCTGGGCAGTAAATCCAGCGATGCTCTACTGGCCGCTTCATCTATCGCTTTTAGTGAATCGATGCAACCAATACTTTCTCCTACGTTTTCTTTCATTTTAAGTTGATTTTAAGTAAAAACTAAAACGAGCTAAAACTGACACGATTTATCAAATTTAAAGTAAACATGCAGTAACCAACCAGCATCAACAACGGTTGTTAGAATTCATTAATAAATGCTAACTTTAATAATTCATATATACGATGCTATGTAAAACTGTATTTTCCGATTTTTAAATAATTTAATTTTCAACTGCATTATTGCGTTTGTAGAAAAAAAATTATGACATTTGTGTTAAAAGTACGTTTTAACGTACCGTGTTTTTACTCCCGAGGACCAAATGTGAACCCACCTTGCCATTTAGTAGTGCCATAAAAGTACGCTTTGACATGCTGTAGTGATTCCTATTGCCTTTTTTCCAAACCACACGTAAGAACAAATCCGCTGGGTGGTCAAGATTACATAATCTGCCGGGTAGTGTGCGTCTATAATAGAAATCGGTTACACCTACCATGTTATCAATTGTCAAAAACCTAATTATGCTGAAATAATTCTGCATAGATGTGCAAAAAAGTTGGGTTATGGCACCTGACTCGTAATCGGTTACGCCTGAGTAAATTCATAAAGAGAAGCCCACCGATCCATATTTTCAGAAGGATCCACCAAGACAACGAACGAGAACTAACCTTTTATTTACTATAGCGGGTAATTTCAAAAACATATTTTATTATTGCTTAATGGAAAATTCTCTTTCCAAAAATAGGACAAAAATGTTGCTCGGGGCGTTCCGAATGCAATAACTTCGTTTTATTTAAAGCTCGGGGCGTGTTCAGTTAGGATCATCGCATCGGGTAAACGCGAATTGACACTATTAACAGATGCTGATAAATATATATTTTAGGTTGTCTGCGTATTATATTTATGCTTTTCTTTCTTACTTTTAAGTTTTTTGGTGATAATTTATTAATATATTACTTAAAATCACAAATAAACACACACGAAAATAAATCTTAGGTTAGGCTATATTCTCGGCCATACTCTTTTCGCTATCGCGTTCTAATTATCCCAAGTGCACTATTGATGATGTCTTCTGCTCGGTACTTATCCTGCCTACCTTACCAAACGTCAAAGCGAACTTAGTCTTAAACATAATTTCAAAACGGCTCCATTTTTCGATATGGGAAAAAATAAAATTGAAATTTTCCTTTTATTATAAAATCGCTTTAACGCCAAAAAAAGTAAGAAATAAGTTACAAAAGTTACTCAAAAAATCAAAGAAAAATTAACTTAAATTTAGCAAAAAAAAATATTAAAATTTTATTAGAAAACCGCAACCATTTCCGAAATCTATGAGGCGTAAATCTATCGACGTTGCGACACAATTAAAGATTGTTTTTTATCACTATAAAGATTAGAAGGTTTAAAGTCAAATTTAAAAAGTATTTTTAGTTTTTGAGACACCCGGTATCACTTGCCCCTTCTGTGACATTCGGTATAAATTATTGATCAACTATCTTATCAATACGTTTAGATACTACCGTCCTTTGCAGCTAATATCCTATAATACCATTCACTAAATTACTTTCATAAACGAAGACACAAGTGCATGAAGGGCCTATGTACCAAAATCATTTTTTTGAGATAATTCGCTTTAAAGTTTTTAGTTTGGTATTTTTTTGAGGCGGGACGTAAAAACACAAAAATAAGTTTACAACCTTATATTTAACCAAATATTATAATGGTAAAAACACAAGTAAGAAACAGTCATTATTAAAAAAAAAAACAAAAAAAAATGTACATAGGTCTTTTATTCACTACTACAACTTCAAATGAATACATAGTTTGAAATGGAAAAAAACTTTATTGTATATTTAATAGTTATTACATTCATTAAATGTAATATCTATTTCTTTTTCCTATAATCTTTTTCTCCTTCATTCCCTTCGCACGTCTTGTCAAGAAATATTTCATAAAAATATTTAAACTCGTCGTCAATATAAGGAAGTTGTTCCCTTATGTTGGCCTTTTTTTCCTCAGTCACCTCATTTTTTTTATTTCTTATGACTTGCAATGTAAATGAATCTGGATGAACTTTTTTGGCACCACTTCTCAATATATTTACCTTATGAAATGGAGTATATTCATCCAGACAGTCTTTATACATGTAGCTTCCGTACTCTTCTACACGAATCCATTTTATATTGTCTCGAAAATTAATCTTTTCATTTAGCATATTTCTTTTCTTATTCACTAAGTTTAATGATGTAATAATTTGCTGCACATCTTTGAAGTGATTTTCCATGTTTAGTACAACGGCAGATTTGATACTTGACGATTTTATTATATCGCGATATTGATCGGGTATAAAAATTGTTTCTCTTTTGCGCAAATTTTTCTCTATTCTGCCGAAGTCCCGATCTGAATCTAAATAAGAATGTCCGACCTCAGGGAATTTATGGTCAATTACTTTAAATTTGCCCTAAAAAATAAGATACTGGTAAAGTGCAACAATATTAAAATTTTTATTTTGTCCGAAACAGGAATCTGACCACACTGTCAAATGATCTATTTTTTTATCTAAAAGTTGTGTAAAGGTGTGAATAGCACTTCCAACTTCTAAACTTTCTTTGCAGGCAATATCCTCAGTCCACGTAAAAAAATATGGTTTTTCTCCAGAGTTAGTTATAGAGTGAATGCTAAAATTGTAAAACCATAACTGACGTAGGTAAAACGCTTCAGAAGTAGTTATTTTCGGCAATGGTTGAGTCATTTTCTTTAGTACGAGCGTTTACTCTATCCCTTTTTTGCTGTTCAAATGCAAATTTGTAATTATACTCATGTTCTTCGGTATTTAGACCAGCATCGCAGGTACTACAGGTGTCACTTTTTGGCTGTCCAAATGACAAATTAAAATATTTAGAAAATATACAAGTATATGTGCATTTTTTTACTCTGTACATGCCAGCAAGATCTTTTTCGTCACATTCCTTGATATACAAATTATACATTTTGCTTATGTTTAATTCCGGAGAAAGGTATTTTTTGTTAATATTTTTGTTCCGGGAGTAATGTGATGACTCAGCGGGAAACTGACTGATATGTTTTTTCACGGCATCGACGACATCTGTGGCAATTTTGTGAGGCCTGTTGTCATGGTGTCCTCTTTTATCAGGTGATGGAGTAGATCCGCTTGATACTGATAATAATTTGTTCCGTACAACACGGAGCTTTTTTTCAGAAATTTGGTACAAAGAACATATTGCATTCTTACAAACTTTTATAACTGATTTATTGTATGTGACAGTGTATTTAAATGAAGTGGATTTGGGATTTTTAATATTTTTTCTGTGCCTTTGAACTTGTCCTATTATAATGCTTTTGAACAGCACTGCATTTTTTGCATTAACATCTAGTTTGTAAAACTTTTTAAGTATATCTTTCCTTGCTTCAGAATCAAATTTATCGTCACACTTTAATTTACAATTTTCTTTGTTGCATAAACTCCCTGATATATTAGCAGTCTTAGTCTCTTGCAAGGAAAAAAGTTTTTTTTTGACAATTTCAACCTTGGTATATTTAGTTGTATCCGGTACTAACTCTGCAACATCCATAACATTATCTGCCGTCAGGACTTCTTCATGCGGTGAACATAGTTTTAATGGACCGAAAGTATATTTTTTCTTGAGTTTTCTTTTACGGTGCATGCCACTGTTATTTATTTCTTCTGCTTCTTCATCATTGCTACTTATTTCTGAAAAATCCGGCTGATAATCATCTGAAGAAGCATCAGGGGAATAATCTAAAATATAACAGTCAGTTAATTTAATTCAAAACTTGTAATCAAGAATCTTACCATGTAAAACCACATTTTTTAGAGAAGTGTATGTTTTAGGACTTCCATTAGCAAAGTTTTCAGAAAAGTCATCTGGAAAAAAAATATAAATTATTACTATTTTTTAAAAGCAGTGTCAAATAGTGACCCTGTCATCAAAAAAAGGTAAGGAAAATACTAACTTCTCGAGGCAGTTATGACTCCGGGGGCTAAGTTTACTGTATAACCATCTCCATTTTCAGAGTCAGAATCGAGTTCTAAAAAATGAATTTACAATTATAATGAAATTTACCAGCAAATATTAAAAAGGGTACATGCCATTTTGTGTAACATCTACAACTCTATCGGCCGCTGAAACCTCTACATCTGCCAAACGTACATTTGAAAGGTCGAGAGTATCTTCTTTATTAAAGTCGTTTTTACTTTGTATGCCAATATTAATTATTTCTTTTGCTTCTCTATCATTTCTACTTATTTTTAAAGGATCCAGCTGGTACTTATCAGGTGACAAATCTAAAATATTACAGTAAATTAGGCAATTCAAATAAAAACTTTCACTTAAAAATCTTACCATGTAAAACCACATTTTTTAATGGCGTGTATATTATGGGACATCCTTTAGCAAAGTTTTCAGAATAGTCACCCGGAAAAAAATATAAACTATTATGATTATTTAAAAGTGATATCCGTGACTTTATGATCAGAAAAAGCGTTAGGGAAATACTTACTTCTCGAAGTAGTTATGTTTCCGGGGGGAGTATAAACTCTATAACCATTTCCAATGTCAGAGTCAGAATCTATTTCTATTTAACAATTTACAATAGTTTAAATAAAATTTACTATAGCGAGCAATAAAACAAGTACATACCATTCTCAATATCAGCTGTCTTGGTAGAAGGATTTGTACCGCTGTACTCTGAAAAGCACAATAAGACACACTCTTTTAAATTAAATATTTTATTATTGTCCTTAACCGGGACATACAAAAATTGCACCCAAAAGTAAGAAATAATTTAACAGAACGCTGTTTATTAAAAAAAATAGAATGGGTAGCACTGTTTATGACATATTCCATATTTTTAACTTCGTTAATCGTTATTTAGATATTTTTACGTCCGAAATAAAATCGTGCGTAAAAAAGATACGATGATACCCAATTTGTGTATCTTTGATAACTTCCCCACGATTTTATATCGAAAGTTAATATCTAAATAACGATCGATCTTAAAAATATATAAGTATAAAGTTTTTCGTTTTACACTTACTTAATTTTGACAATAAAAAATTTACCCAAGCGACCTTAAACACCACCAATCTTCACCAAAACCCAAAATTAAAACAAATCGGTTCATAAAAATAGTTAACACTTTCTTATATTTCAAGTATGTAACATTAGCTCTAGTATAAAAAGCGAATTATATTATTGTGAACATAGCTTAAGAACCTGCCGAGAAATGCGACGGCCGTTTTATCAGTAACATAACCATAACCTCTAATATACTTAGCCGAATGAGTTAATTCATAGTAATATAGAATAAAATTATCTTACCGCCCAAATTTTTGGAAATTGCTTCTTCATGAGCTTGCCCTGCCAATTTAACCAGTAATTTGCTCTTGAAGTCATTTTGTTTCACATATCACATATTTCAGACACTACATAAACATCTACAAAGGCTTCGAATGGCCAGAAAATAAAGAAATGTCATATAAAAAATGTAAAGCTGTGTTCAGAAGTAAAATAATTTCGTCCGCTTGGAACGGAAGTAGGAATGGAAGAGGGCCTTATGTACATGCCTTTTTAGTACATAGGTCCTTTATCCACGTTGCCGATATGAATTTTGGAATAATAAAGGGCTTAATGAATTGTTCGGTACATAAGCCATTTATCTGTGTAGATAAAATATTATTGCCTAGTACATGGGTCCTTTATCCACTGGTAACTTTTGTATTTGATGAGATATTGTAACGAAAGTCCTTTTAAACGAATTTTAGGAACACAAAACCTTTATTTATGGAAAAACATCAATTAAAAAAAAATGTTACATAGGCCCTTCATCCACTTGTGTCTTCATTAACACTACTCCAGCTAACGCCTGTTCTGCTTCAGTTCTTTACAATCACTTTAATTTCACCTTGCTTTAAACTTTGTATAAAATGTGTAAATCTAAAATTGACCAAGAGCACTTTAGGTAGCTCTACTAGCTAAGAGAAATTGTACACTTTCGTACAAACCTTACAGTTTAAATTGGTTAAAGAAATGGATGTGTTAGTCGAATTTCTTGAACTAACACGGAGGAAGTGGTATAGCACTACCATGGAAAACTACAACTTCCATCAAATATTTAAGAGAACATTTCGGCGTTTTGCCCAAAATGTTACACACAATGGTTCACTGACAGAGCCTAATACTTACTAAATTGAATCTTGACTTCGTTCGGCTCTCTCGACTCCACCCCTTTCCGCGACCGCCTGCCCCTGTGGCGCCGTTCAAAGGGGCCCCCGAGCTCGCATTGGATGCGTCGTTTGCTACGTAATCAAAAAGTTATGCAGTCATGCTGGAGCGCGTGTGTGGCGCTCAAAATCAACTCGTTTTTTTGGGTATTTTTAGACTGGTTAAGAGTAATTTAAATTTATTAGAGCGTGTTGTCACGATTATAAAGGAAATTTATATTTAAATTTAGTTTTTTAGTTTTTTGTAAAAATTTAGAAGGCGTATTTGTGGCTATAGAAAAATAGCTTTGAAGTTGCAAGATGAGTTTCTGCAACATATATTATTAATATCAAAAATGTTATGATGAAATAATACCAAACATATTATAAAATTGCGGATAGCTATCCAACCAGAACGTGAAAAGGACAAAACTTTTTAAATATTAAATTTCTTTCGACTTTAATTACCGCACTACTTTGCTGTCCTTTGGGTTTAATTATTGATAAAAAAAACAGCCAAGAAAATACAGTAGTTATTTGATGCCAATGGGGGGCCGTCAAGGACTTTGGTCACAAAAAAATATGTCAAAAATTTTTTTGTTTCGTTAAAACTTACGAAGTGTTATTTAAAATAGTTGGTGTATTGGCTTTTTTACTTTTAAAAATTTTTCCCTAATTTTGGGTAGTAACCCGGTTTGAAAATTAAAATCTATGTTACACACTTTCCCAAAAAAAATAGGATTATAAAGTTTTCTTGGTTTCAAAAGTTTTAAAGCTATTATTTAAAATTTGGCACAGAGTCTAAACTTAATCTTCATATATTTCATGGTTGCGTGTTTATGTTTAAATATTTAACAGCCCTAAATCCTGTTTTGGTGTGCAGCCGCACGATGCGGAAACACTTTCTGACGTTCAGGTGAGCAAAAAAAAAATTTTTTCATGGTTTTTAAAATTAACATATTAAAATTTTAAAATTTTTTAAAAAAAATAAAAATATGTAATAGCAATGAGAAACGTAATAATAGGAAAATTTTAAAAACAAAATTAGAAACTCTTGAATGTTAATTATTTCTACACTTTTTTTAATATACTTATTTAACTTTTAATTTTGAATAAATTTAAAAAAACTTTTACCTATCAGTGATTGATCCATCTCACAGGTTCATGACCCCTACATAGTAGCATCAAACGCGTATACCGCCCTTTAGAGTCAATAAGCATGTCTAACATATCTAGTTTTAAAAAATCGACCTTTAATAATTGTCAATATCAAAAAAAAAAAAAAATTATTAAAAAATTTCATTTATCTGAAGAAAAAAAGTTCATTTTCACAATCCCGTAATCTAAAAAGATATATTTTTAAAAAAAAATGTGCTTTTCCTGACAGAAAAAATTTCTTGTGACATCTGTTTTCAGGGTACTATGACAACCGATGTTATTCACAACTTTACGCTTTTTTTTAAATTATAGAATATATTAAAAGTTTTAATTCTTAATGTCAGAAAATTTTCTGTAAGGAATAATTCTACTATAAATTTTTAAAATTAGAGCTTTTGAAAAAAAAAGTCGGAGGGGTACCATGCAAAAAAAAAAAAACATTTTCCTCTGGGGAAAACCATAAATTCATCGATGAGGCACAAAATGGGGTAAACTTGTAACTAAGGTAACAATTTAAAAATTCAACGCACCTACCCTTCTTTTAATTATGTTTTTTTTTTCTGAAATTTAAGCTTGCATTAATTATTAGGCAGTCTAACAAAACAGCTGATTATGAAACGACAAACTTGCTGGAGGACAAACAACCCGCTTAGCAATTTAACCTGCCTGTGCATTGTCCTGTTTTATAGTGATTTTTCCGGATTTCAAGTAGTTTAAGTGACTTTTGAAGTATATTTATATTATTTGGGAGTCTTAGTAATGGTACTTATAGAGAATCAATCATGAGCGACTATTTTGTAGGCTTTACAAGCTGAAAATGCGGATGCGCAAATCGATACAGACAAAAAGCTCTCCGGAATTAATTTTGTGGATCCGTTTTCTTTAAAGTCGGATTTAAGTATGAATCCTGCTGACTTTCCCCTGTTAGTGTTATGAAATGGATGTGTCTGCTATTTAGTGCTTACAACAAGCTATTACACACAACAAATGAAAGCCATGTGTTTTATGTTCCTGCATAGTACCTAGAGTTTTTGGATGCAAAAATTATTAAAGACAAGGTGCTTTTAATAAAATTAAAACACCTGTACCAATAAAAATGTTAAATTTAAATTGGATTTAAATAAATATTGCTGTAGAACATACAGTATGAACTGTGTCGAATCTGGTAACCCAGTGTTTCCGGAAGTGTGGTCTCGTCACTTGTTTCTACTCACATATTTAAGTGGTGTTAGTTTTTAAATTAAATAATTATTTACTATTCTTTATTTAGGTTTTTTGCTTGTAAAGGGGCAGCCTGCTGGTATCTGATTATTAAGTTTTGTTTATAGGTGGGTGTAAAGTTTTAAATAAAAAACTTAAATATAATAGAAATGTGTATAATTTTAATAGGTATTTAGGTCATAAAGTAGAGCTTTATGGGTGATATTTCTTCAGCTAATAACTTTTTGGATAATATAAAAGGTAATGAAAAGAACACAATGAAGAATAATACTAATTTCATACAAGCTGTTTTATTGCTTCTAAGTGGTATTGGAGAAATTAATTTTGTGTTTATTTGATTCTTAAAAACCTGTAAGTATAACAGACTTGACCATTACATCAGTAATGACACCAAGTGCAATAGCATGTTATCTGTTGGTGGCATTTTGGTTAATGATCATGCAAATAGTACTTTAGTCTAGTACACTTTTCTGTTCTTGTACAATAAAGTAGTACTATATTGTAGTACCATATAATTAAGTAACCCTTTATATCCCGTAGGAATTTTAGGTAAGTAGGTTTAAAAGTAGAGTGGACTTTTTACACCCTCCACTGCATTGCTCGGTCTATTGTAGCTCACACCTTTTTATTTTTCTCCCAATAGGATCAGACTTCCCTGTAGATCAGTATCAGATTGGGAGGGGGTTCTTACATCTCCTCTTACTCATGTCGCTATCGGACATGAGCACAATATCTGTTCTGTTGTCTCTGTCTCCTGGAAAGTATGACGAGCAGACGATTAGATCCGTCATGCCCTCTCTGCCGGTCTAGTGACATGAGTGGCTACCAGGTCCTTGTTACAGGAACCAGATGTTTCTTCTGAGGCCATATCTTCAGCCTTTCCCTATGAAAAACCGGTCGTATCTGCTTTCTGTTTAAAGCCCTAACATATATAATAGACTGTTTATTATTAAGCACTTAAAAAGTCAAACATAAATTTTTACCATTATATTTTTAATTTGCGCATGCAAAGCAATATTTATGATTTTCCATTGTCGTGATATTCATTAAAACCCTTGACTACAAACTATTAAACAGACTGTCGATAGATTCCGTAAGCATCATTCTTATTTAAAATAGAAGGAATCCTGTAAAAACCCACTCTATTCCTGTCTCCTCTATTAGCACAGTTTATTACACAACAAATGAAGGCATTATAATTATTACCTTCATGTAAAATCCTTAAAATTGCACATTTTTACCTTGCCAAAACCAAATGTAAACCTGTCCTCCAAGAGAATGAAATCAGCTGTTGTTGACAGTTCGTTAGACTGCCTAATAGGGATTGCCGGCGTTTGACGCAGTACTGAGTTGCGTCAAATGAACATCACTGACATAAAGGATCTAGGATCAGCGTTTTTAGTAAACATACCAAACACAAAAATTAAACTATCCAGAGAATTTATTGTCACTAATAAATACTACGAGGTTTGCAAAAAATATATTAATATTCGACCAAAAAATCTTTCCTGTCCAACTTAATTTTTTCTAAATTATAAACAAGGTAAATGTACGATTCAATCTATTGGAATTAACAAATTTGGATCAGTGGGAATTTTTTTTTTTAAATCTACCAAATCCAGAACTATATACCGGCCATACGTTAAGAAGGTCGTCCGCCATTCTTCTGGTAGACGGTGGTGGCTATCTCACAGCTTTAAAAAGACATGGTGGGTGGAAATCCACCTCAATGTAAGGGGGGTTACATAGACCAATCGCTACGAAGCAAAATAGACACTAAAAATAAAAATTGAATATGCATAAAAATGCAAATAACGAAAACGTTAATTTACACATTAAAACTACTTCAACTTTAAATTTCACAAATTGTTCCAATACCACCATAAATATTTTCAAAGAAAACGTTAGTGATTAATAATTTTGTGAAATTTACCATACTGTGTTCTAATGAATAAGTTTGAATAAAATAAAATTTTATTATGCAAAGTTTGGCGGGTAAATAAAAAATCACCGATAAAGAAAATTTTAAAAATATTCATATCTTGGTATCTCTATCACGAGGATGGTAATTAAGGTAAAATTGTAGAAAAAAATTAAAAAGTACTTGGGCAGGTAGATTTCTCCTTTCTCTCATGTACTTTTAATAGGAAGTTCAGAAAAATTTAATTAAAATGCAGCTATGATAAATCATTGAAAAGGTACTTTAAACACTACTTTAACTCACTGTATAAAAAATAAGTCGTAGAAAAAGTATAGTACTCTACTCGCATGTAATAGCTATTACTCACTCTTCATCATCGTGAGTAATAGCTATAATTATGCTCATTGAATAATATACTATTATCGTTACTTTCTTCGAATACTATAAAAAATGCTTTTTGTAGGATATGTTTTTTTATTTACCATGTAAATATTAACGTGCTTCTTTAAAACTTATAAATACGTAAGACTTTATAATATGTTACCTTTAATGATATTAGATGCAAATGCATACATTTTGTTTATTCTTAAAATCCAACTCAGAAAAAAAATACTTACTTCTAATTTGTATGAACTTAAAAAAAAACACATAAATACTAAAAAACTTTGGAACTTTACCTAATCCACTTGCTACGATGTGTTTGTCAACAAGGTCGATTTGGAGAGTGTTACAAAATAAAATGTATGAAGAAGTCATCTTAACCCGACAAAAACCCCATCAAATAATTTATAAGGCCATTGCGAAATAAAACACATCTGGAATGCCTTAAACCTTTCGAAAAAGATGTTGAGTGTATTAAAAACAACTTTTCAAAGTTTTTTATTTTTTTCTTTACTTCCTTGTGTCAATATTTTTTTACTAATTTAATGTTAAAATATATTGTCTAATGTCTTTTAGCTACAATGTCAAATAGTTTTGTTTTTAGGATATTAGCTTTGTTTTATAGCCTACTATGCTTTAAAGCAGAGGTTCTCAACTTATTTCGTCTAACGCCCATTTGAAAATCAATTTTTTTTTTTCATTTTTTTTCACCTTAAAAATCCCAATAAGATATTAGTCTCGCCTGAATTTTAATTAAACCATATTCTAAACGAGACTTTTCTTACCAGACAGAGCAGTAATAATGCAACCTTACAATATTAGAATCTTTAATTCAAATAAACAATTCAACATTGGCAATATAGTACAACTTTAAAATTTATTAAAAATTCGGGGTAGCGGGCGGGCGGGAGAGCAAGCGAGAGGATGCGTGCGAGCGGCGGAACGTCGTCGGTCGCTGGTCGGTCGGAGCCGCGGCTGTGTATTTGGGATTTGTCCCTTCCTGCCTGCACTTCGCAAACACAGACCGCACGAACGTTGACGGACTATTGATAATACAGGATTGCAAAATGAATGTGTGAATTATATTTGAACCTTTTAATTTCAATATATTTGTTCTTTATTTTTACTGGATTAGGTTCTTTTAAAAAATCCCGCATTGGGCAAGTGCTTAGCTAAGCCCAACCAAAAATATATATACAACATATTTTTGCCAATTAAATATACCTATTTTATACACTTGTCTTCGAAGGTGGAGACCTCACCTCCGACACTTAAAGACATGAATACTTTTTAGTGTTAAATACCTATTACTAAATATTTTAAGATATAAATAGCGCTTTGAACGCATTAAAAATATTAAATATTTTATATTTTTTTAGTTTAGATTTATACAATAAAAGAATATAAATATGAATAATAAATGGATGTTGTTAGTATTTAGGTTTTTAATTTCGGTGAATTTTAAAATATGAAGTAGGTGAAGTTACAAATCACCCATTGCCCCTTTAAATCACATCAGCCCCCCCCCCATTTTTTCGGGACCCCTTACCGCCCCCTCATGTTCCGGGCCCACAGGGGCGTTATCAAATTTTGAAGACTTCTTTAAAAGTAATAAAAAAATTTTAAAAAAATCGCATAGAAAAAAAATATTATCCAGGGGTTATATTTTTAAAAGGTAATTTATTATGACATCTTTTTTTATAAAAATATACATGATGTTTCAGTAAAAAATGGGGTTTGGTCCTATAAATTTTTTACCTAACCCCGTATTCTTATTCTAAAATCGGAAATGATTATAAAAAAATCATTATAAAAAAACTTTTGCATTAAACATTTTTTGTTTCTCTTTTAACTAAGAAAATATAAATCCTTTAAAATTGACAATTTTAAAAAAACAAGCCAAAATTTTAAATTTTGATTTTTCCCATTTTTTAAATTTGATGCAAAAAGAACACATGACCTATGTGCTATATATTTTTTGGGTAATTTTTCAATTACGAAAAATAAGGTAAAAGTGTCGAAAATACTTTAAAAGGCTCAGTAAACGGTTATAAAAAACTTTGCCCGTCGTTATCTGGTGTTTTTACCCACCATTTGTGGGCTGTACATCCAGTTCATTATAAATGTTCTAAGAAGACCTTTTTAGATCCCGCAAGGTTCCAAAAGCCCATCACCCTTTTGTTGCAGCCTTTTTTATCTAACTTTCTAGGTGGGATTCGTGGCCGGAACAGGCTTTTCGGTTAGCCTGGACCAGAGCGACTTCTTCTAGGGCATTTATACCGTCATTGGCCAGTTAAAACTGATTTTAGAGCTGATTATCTTTATAGCCGCTTATTTTTCGAAGAAATAATAATGTTTTTTCTCTTCCATTTTTTTCTTTCTATGACAAAGTGGTTTATTCTTTTCGATTTGAATCATTGTGTATATACCTTCTCGGACTTTCCCTTTGGGTTTGGGGTTTGAGTTCTCTGTATGTTAGATCTACGGTAATAAAAAGGGCCATTAATTCAGTCTTTCCTGTCTGGTATAGCAACCTAAAAGTGCTTGTCGAAGCACTAATAGTTTAATTGTAAATCTTTGGAGCTTCTACGCTTACACGCATTACTCTATATTATAAAAAGTACTGAAACAAGTTTGATGAAATTATTATGCTGTCCTTAGTTAAAGTATATGTAAACCAATAAAAAATGTTGCAATCCAATTAATAGTTTCAAGGAAATACGTGGGCAAATAATAAAAATAAACATACAAACATATATTTTGGTATATTTGTTTGGAAGCGCGAATAAATTATTATATCTGAATATATTGCAGTTCCAATTATATACATCAGCGTCAAATGATAAACCTCGTCTATCAAAAATAATATCTTATAGCATGTTTTTAACTTAACCAAAGTAAATTATTTAATAATAATTTAATTTAAACTTTTTAAGTGTGTTTTAATCTTTGAAGAAAAGTGAATTTATAATAAGTTTATGTAGTAATATAGGGCACTTTGCTTTAAAATTATACTCTTAAGAACAAACCTATGCATTACGTAATTTACTTTTGCATAAAAATGTTATTTAAAGAAAAATTGACTTAAAAAAATTAAATTAAAATATCAAACAAAAATAATAAAAAAAAAGAAAATTAAAGGTTGTTACTGCTTCTGTCCATTTTGTATCAGATATTTTGTTTCTGTTGTGATTAAGTTTTATAATTAAGGACTTTGCTGCAACCGATCTTAAAAATTATGTGTGTGTGTGCGTGTGTCAATTCATTTCTTTAATTACGTTTGTATTTCGTAAACTTAAGTTTTAAGTAAAGACTAGAATTTTTTTTGTACTGTAAATATAGTATTGTTGTAATATGTTATAATTATTTTGATTATTCTCTTGAATGCACCAGAATTTGACCAATGTTTTAAGGTATTTTGCCTTTGACACTACACCCGTAGTAGTCGAGAAGTGTGTTTCCTGCAAAAAATAGTTAAAAGGCTTCCAAAAATATGAACAATTGCTCATTTGACGCGGAATGCAAATCTGAGAAAGGCCTTTTGGTTTTTTTTTTAGCCAATAAAAATTGCAATTGTTATTAACAAAACAAAATTAAAAAAATCATTCGGTTTTTAATAATAACTCAAAAACCATATGATATAGCGAAAATTACAAAGAACAGATCCTTGAAGAGAAGGAAATTTCCAATAAAGAAGTACCAACTCCCGGTGTTCTATCTCCATTATTAATAATTTTAATTACACATTGAAAATGGGCCTCCGCGCGGCATTTTAGGTTTCGGGCTCGGCGTCAAAACCGAGTACGTCATACTAAATATTTTTTTAGGGTATTAAATATTAATTAATTTTTTAACAAGTTAGACAATTATTAAAAAACACAACTGTTTTAAACTTTTGTCTTCATTGTACATTAAAAAAAATGTTTTAATACATTTCGTATAAATTTTTGGCGTCGTGGAGCCCTTCTTATATACATACCTCTTAAAAAATCACGCTATAAAAGTTTAGAAAAGTTCAATGCTTTGTTTATATAATTTTAATTGAATAAAATTGTATAAAATAATCTCTTATGGTATTTAAGTTATCATCAAAACTTTTGAGTAGCATGTTTTATTGGCAGGAAAAATCCTTAAAACGCCTTTTCCAGATTTGAATTCCGCGTCGAATGAGCTATTGCTCGTATTTCTTGAAGCCTTTAAACTATTTTTTGTAGGTAACACACTTTTCGCCTAGACTATAGCTCGTATCAATAACCTAAGCACACGATTAGTCAATATTATAAAAAGTACTAAACCAGTTTTGATAAACTCTTTACTGTTTTCCAAATTAATGCAAATATAAGCCAGTAGAAAAAGAATGGGTACAATGCGAAAACTAGTTTCGGAGAAATACGTGGACAAACAAACAAACATACTAACATAAATACAGGCACCTATAAAATTTGGTATATTTTTTTAAAAACCCTAATGGATTATTATATGTAGGTACCAATTATATTTCATACATACGTGTCGAATTGATAGATTTACAACTAAAGCTATAACCTAAAGTCTCTCTCCATACCCTGATAATGTTAATAAGTATCCATGTAATTCTACAAAAAATATCGTTACAAACCACACAGATTAGCAACAATAAATTTAATAATGGACCCCGTATTAAATTAAAGTTCCTTAAATGGTTACGGCACTAAATAAAAGTCTGGTAATAAATAAATAAACTAAAAAAAATGACTTTTTATTTGAATTATCTATTAATAAATTTAACTCTTAGTTAACTTATGCTAATTTAAGTGCTTTTTGTGCTTACACAGCTCCTTCGTAAATAATTTAATCCTACAACAGCTAGAGTTAGTTTTCAACTAACCATTTACCGTAGGGATTGAAAATGACAGGAAAACATTTGCTCGGATCGGGTTCAGCAATTTTCGCATCTAAAAAAAAGGAAATAAAATAGCTACTTTTATGGCAAGGGGCTGTCGATTTACCGGTGAGTGCCAAATATTAAAAAAAAACGCAACCAACCAAAACTATCCACTTTGCTGCGTTCTGGTTAGCAAAAAGCGGAAGTAATAAACTTAATCAAAATTATTAGTTTTAACCAAAACGCACCAAAGTTTTCAGTTTTTATTTATATTTAATATTCACTAGCGAATGTTGACATTCATCAAATTCGGCCTTTCACGGTAACATATATAATAAAAAAATATACCCTGATTGACACTGTCAAACAGACAAACTCATTTAAAGATCTTAAAACCGTAGTTTATTTATTTGCCTAGTGCACATATTTTGTAAAACTTTGGATATGTATAGCTAATGAAAAAATGGGAGCTCAATGGTTATAATAAAATGAAGTTAATATATTTTTTTCCAACCAAGCAAAAAATACCATGTTTGCGCTTCAAAAAGAAAGCGCAAAGTTGCACCTTCCCGAGGAGCAGGCGTTTTCTTACTTTCTCGCTCGCCAGCCACAAAGTAAACAAAACGCTCACTGAGTTACCACGAAAACTATAAAAGAAAAACTGTAACTATTTTTAACTGTTGTTTTTAACAGTTGTGTATGTTTTTAAACTGTTAAATTTGAGGTTATCAATAATCCCTAATTTTTACCAAATGTTTTTATAAAATATGTGGTTGTAGAAAAAATCTTGTGTGTAATACGACTGCAATGTGAAATTGCGGCTCTCACGCGTCAAACTCCTTGCTTATAGCGGCAATGTATCAGTTTGCACTCCTAATACACAAATAGCTATTGTTTATTTACGACGTATTCATTTAAGAATTGTATTTATTATTTTTTATATGGTTTATTCGTTTTACAAGATTAAAAAAGAGCCTTCTTGAAAACAGGTTTTAATTTTATTTTTTCTATTTTTCAGGTAAGTTTTGGCACCTAAAAGTGGCATTTAATTCAGAGCTACCTGAGTAGGTAAGACAAATGTCTATAAAACAAGTTGTATAATATGAACAATTTTTAAAACTTTATATCTAAAAATACAATATATTTACCCAACCTTTACTTCGTTTAATAATGGGGTAATTTTGTATTTTACTTTATTTTTATTTTTACTTAGCCTCTGTGGTTTAAACTTAAACAAAAGGAATGTGAAATTAATTTGTCTTAAACTAGAATAATTTTTCAATTAGTTTAAGGTCAAAAAATATAAAAGGTACAACTTTAACATATCAAAACCTTTTTTGGTTAAACACATTTTTTCCGTATTTAAAATTTAAAGAATTTTTAGGGAAATGAAAAAAAGGTAAAACACATTTACCATTTACGTAAGAATTTTATGTTAAAAATATATTCATAGTTTTAAATTGTCTTTCTGTCTTCTTATAATTAATTATACTAAGTTTGTTTACAAAAAAAAATTATAGTTTGCTTTTAAGCAAAATTTTTGTAAAAGAATATTAAAAAAGATGTTTTTATACAATAATGAATAACAAACTGTTACACGAATAAAAGTCTTGTTATTTATGTGATTGATAAAATCGTTACCCCTATTATGGTCTATATGGAGGGTCTTAGTGCTGAAAATAATATAAATATTTGGCACTACAAATTTTTATTTTATTTCTATTTATTATTGCGTTTAACCGAAAACTCAATTTACAAAAAATATTATCTCTAACATACAATGTTTGTTTTTTTTTTAATGGGATATTCTTAAAGCCGGATTATGCATTTAAATTCGGTAAAATGAAATAATTCTTATTTAAATTTCTTTTTTGGGTTAAAGATTTATTTATAACTTAAAATGAAGTTGCTTTATTCTATTAATATAACCCTTAAACTGAAAAAAAATTGGATGAAACTTCGCCACCCAAACATTTAATATATAAAAATGTCATCTAAATAATTTTTGCCTAATAAGTCTTAATTTTAACGGAAAATAACTAAATATTTAGTAAAAAAATCATTTTACCGACTTTACGATTTCCAGGCTTGTCTTCCATGATAACACGATTTGGTTTAAATCTTAAAAGTCTTAAGGAAAAATATTTGGATTTAAATTAGGCTCCTTCATTCTTAAGATGTTTCAGTAATATTATCAATTAACTGTTTTACAAAATTAGATACATTTCTTTATATTTTTTATTTGGCTCTTAGCAAAAATGCTAATTTGAAAGGTAATATTTGAGACTTTTTATCAAAAACAAATTTTTTACATATTTTGGCACTAAGACAAAGCTAACAAAGTAAATGACGGTCGTGCATTATCAGATCATTTAAAATCTCCTAGTATATCTTAAAAGCATGCATTTCCAAGTATATTTAAAGCTTTTAGCAGAAACATGTTACAAAAGCAGGCGTATCTCCCGCTTCTCGGCTTTAAAATAAGTACATCACACTTAGGCTGTGTAATCCATGGTTTACAAATTAAAATTTATACATCCATTTATCAAACATTTTGGGGAGTATGGCGTTCTAATATTTGCTTTTTTGAAAGTAAAAATTAAAATAATCTTAATAGCGAAGATTGCACAAAAAAAAACCGTAAAGTGTTTATGTGATTTTGGCAAAACTATTTTAAAAAGAGTTTTTTTGTTTTAAAAGACTCTAGGTTACAACAAACATGTTTATTAAATAAAACTATATCTGTATGTGTATTTGTGCATGTGTTGTACTACAGTCTGTGGGGAGAAAAAAGGTGTTTGACCTCCGGATTTTTTTGTACAGTTTCAATTTTTATGAAAACTTGAAATTAAGTTTTTGTCACCCTCTAGACCAAAGTTTATATATGCTTAAGGTGTAATTTTTATTTTTAGGGGGTAAAAACCACCCTATGCCAAAAAAATTAAAAAAATACAGAAATAGATATTATGTAAATAAGAATCATAGCTAAATATGTAGAAAGAATATAGTTTTATGTTGTGAGTAATATCTTACATTATATTTGTAACGTTTCAACCCATAAAAATCACCCTTAATAACAAAATTACAAAAAAAAAATGTTTTTTCATCTTAAAGTTATTCAATGACGAGTATATTAAAGAAAAAATATCAGTTTACGTATAATAAATACTAACTACAATAACTTAACCATTAAATAACCACCCCTTATAAGATTTAGTAAAATATTTGTTTTTGGCAAATTAAAACTATGTGATGATACATAATTATAGTCCAGAAAATAAAGCTAAAAATGGCAAACCTCGCAATTTTTTGTCCTGTATCGATTTGCATAAAAATTTGAAATTAGGAGCTTCGAACCCTCTACATCAAATTCTTTATGGTGTTGTGTGCTGTTTGTATTTTGAGGGTGAAAACTTCCCTTTAATTATCAAAACTTATAAAATAACATTTTAAACCTTAAGGTGGGTAAAAGTTGGTTTGGATTGGTTGAATAATGATTGTTTTATGCTTTTTAATACAATTTTAGAATATTTTAACCCTTAAAAATCAACCATTGTTAGAGCTTAAAGTAAAAAAAATAATTACCCTAAAAAATTATTAATTTATCATAGTTTAACCCCTATTAAAGACTAACTAAAAAAAAAAGATTTACCCTAAAATACCGTAAATTATACCGGTAAAAGTATAAGGTATACCGGTTATATAGATTATTATGCTTCGAAGTGGACCATTCGAATTTTTCGAAAAAAAAGTTGATTGTTTTTAAACTTAGCTTCTTCAGTTCTAATGCTAGAAAATTTTTTCAAAAAGGATTTCGTAGAGTTTTTAAAGCTATAAGGCTATGTGAATAAAATCGTTTTAAATCTTAGTTTTAAAATGGGATGAGTTTAAAGGGCTCGAATAAGATGGTGCTCGCTCGTAAATAGAGGCTTTAAATGGCCATATCTCGCCAAATATTTATTGTACAAAATAATTTCAAAATAGAAAAATCTTTGCTATTAAAAAAGCTACAATTCGGTACTCAAGCATTTTTTCGTATCTCCAGTATTGTTCTAGTTATTTTGAAGAAAAAGGCTATTTTTACGAAATTGCGGAAAATCGTTTTTCACTTTAAGCTCCAATTTTTCTAAAATTAAGCGTTTTAAATTGCTCAAACTTTTAGTATAAATTAATAATACATAAATAAAAAGAATTATAGAGAAGTAAAGATCAATTTTAATTAGAAGGGGAATTGGGGGTTGTTTTTAATGATCTTTTCGTAAAAAAAAATAAGGACCGACCTTATTTTTATCATAACTCGCTTAATTTTCATGCTAAAAACTTTTTTCTGTTTTTAAAAGAAATGTCTAATTATATACTTTAAAAAAAGACCTTATATGTTTTTTTGCAAAGTTTTCCCGCTATTTGACTTAGAATCTTTTTAAATTTAGCATTTGACGAACATAAGCTAACCATTAACAAGCCGTAGCTCAGTCCGTATAGGTTGTAGAAAATTATTAAAAAACAGTTTTTTTAGTTCTTTTATAAGCTACAATTTTTCTCTTTACAGTTTTTTTGATAAAATGCATATTTTTGAGTTATTCGCGAAAAACCTATTTAAAACGTCGATTTTTTCGTCGAAAAACTTTTACTTTTAATCGTGAATAACTCAAAAAATGTAAGTTTTACGGAAAAATAAATGGAACATTTTTTACTTAAAATTACTTTCTTCATCGATTTCTGTAGTTAAAATATAATAAAAAAATTTCACCCCCAAGATGGGGTAGTAAGCAATCCCAGGATAAAAGCACCCCTCGGCATGATATAAACTTTGACCCTTGGCCAGAAGGTAGGAAACCTTCTGTAAAAATTGCAGGTAAATCCATGCAGGGAAAAGAATTCCGAGCCAAATTGCTTTATTTCCTGCACTAATAACAAAACACAAGAGCAAAATTTGAAAAAATTTTGCATAAAAACCAATTAAAATAACATATATTTTTTTAATTTCGTCATTTAAAGAACATTATACAAAAAAACAAGGCCCAAAATAAATTAAATTTACTTAAAAAATTAAGTTGAAAAAGGTGTCAGTTCTAATATATATAACCTATATATGATTAATAAATTAACACAAGCTGGTATGGGATCATATTTTTAAATTTAATCTTTAAAAGTTAGTTGGCAGAGACAAATTTTGTGCCTGATATGCATAAATTTAGAAATTTAAAAAAAGCCGAGATAAAAAAAAACAAGGAAAATAAAGAAATAAGCTTGTTAGGATTTGACGAGCCCAATTATCAGGTAAAAATGGTATATACTGTAATAGCCTTGAATACTCGTAGCTCAACTTTTATTGAAGTGAAAACTCTTTTAGGCGCTTTTAGCACCTTTTGTGGGTATTAAATAAAACTAACAGACTCGGCTATGCAACCATTGGATAGGAACACATGGACCTATAGGGTGGCGTCCACGATCTCCGGATCTAACGCCTTCAGTTTCTTTTGAGTTTGGATAAAATTATAAAGTAACTTAACACGGTTATTAATCAAAGAATTTAAGAGGACTCTGTAAAAATGGGGTAACCATTACACATCCTAAATGCCTTTAAATTCGTTCGAAAAAAATGTCATGAGAACAAGAGAGGGCTTTCGAACATTTGCTATTTTCTAATATTCTGTTCCTAATCTAAATCTTTAATTTCGTTTTAAAGTTTTTATGGTTTTTTTAATTTACTTTCTTGTGCTAGCTATTTATTCTTATATTTATATATTAATACATTATTACGCAAAACGTATGACTCATGAAAAGTATATTCAACTTTTTTTGCGTGTGACTGTGTAAACAACACCTATAAATATTATTTAAAAACAGTGCATGTATTTAAAGAGGTAAAGAGGGTACAATTAACACCACTATAAACACTAATACTAAACTGTCCTAAACTTGTTATACATTTATCAAAAATAGGATAAAAATCGGACAAATTAAAAAACACACTGTATTTGCCGCAACATTTAAGCTTCTTATTTGTCTTCACTTACTAGTACTTAACTATTTTCCTAATAACTAAAATTAAACGTAACTGTACATACTTAAGTTAGCAAAAAAAAATTAATGAAAAAAACAAGCACGTCAATAGTATTGTTTACGAAACTAAAATGTTTAAAAACCAACTTTTTTAAATTAAATATAATAAATTTAAAATAAAACTTCTTTCCTTTTATTTACAAAATAAACAAAAAGTCTACTTGTGGTTATTTTATTTAAATGGTTGGATATTCATGGTCCTTTTGATATTTAAACTTGAATTCAATGTGCTGCAGTGCACAATAAAATGGAAATTCATAACTAGTATATGTATGATATACAAATTATTCAAAACGAATAGCATTATGCATTATGTGGTATTTTTTAATAAAAAGTACCAAAATTTGTTTCAAGTTAAATCTTAAAAATATTATTTTAAGCGGTAATAAAAAGTAATGTATCGTGGTACAACTAGCTGTGGGCAAGCAAATTAGTAGCTAGAAATATAATAATAATAAGTGCTTCAAACAACAATATTTAATAAAAAAATTTGAAAACGAATAATAAGGCATCTATTGTTGGTAACATATCATAATAAAACTATCACTAAATAGTAAAAAAAATGCAGAATCTTAAAATTAGTATGCTAAACGGGGTAACACATATGTTGATATTCTAATCATGATATCACGGTATATTATACTGTGTAATGTCTTGTCAGCAACTGTGGTTTAAAGTAATTAGGTTTAAATAAATTGCGTAGAAAACCATATTATATAGGGTGTGTTATATCATTGAAAAGAGAATTTAATATGCTATCTTTTTATATTATATATAGGGTGCTTTATTAAAAAAAAAAAACTTAGGTCTTAGCATTAGTTCTTAGCATCCTTGACACTATTTAAAGAAAAGCGGTTTGTCTTATTAATGATCCCATGTTTACATGAAAGCTTCCTTATTTTGCCCACTAATGGGCCATAGGGGCTCTGTCGCTTTTTTTATAGGTATTTTCACGGTCTTTTTTTAAGAAGTTGGTCAGCATAATTCCTCCTCTGGCAAGGTTCACAAAAGCAATACGTAGTGTCACTTTTATGCATCGTTTTACAGTTCAACTTAAGAGGCCCTGAACTTTGTTTATTTCTTTATTCCTAGATTTTCCAGACTATGGAACCTGCTACCCGCAGAAGGTTTTCCTTCTCCTCTGTATTTTCAAATACTTAGGTCCCGTGTGAATAAACTCCCTCTTACCACACACCACACAAAGGTTTTTGCTAGAAAAATAAATTCGGATTTTTTCTCTTTGAAGAAATATCCAATAAGTTGCGGACCTGTTGCCGGTTACTGTATCTATCCATCTGTAGAATGTGGACCACATCCAAAGATATCCAGTATTTTTCTGCAGCCAGTCACCCATTTTAGCACTAACCTTGCCAGACATCCTTTATCGTTCCTTATCTAACAAAAAGTGGTATTTTAACCCTGCAAAACCTAATACTTAACCTTATATGATTTATGTATATCATAAAACACATTTCTACTATGTCTACATTTACTACATCTATCTCTAAGCATGTGCTTAAACCTAAAGCTACCATGTAAACCACTTGGACTTACACGTTCTTATAGCAAGTATGTAACTTTAATTACAATTTATTTTTAATATTCAAAGGCATGGGGTTTTCAGCATATAATAAGTGATCCATATTAGTTTTTTAAATAAAATAAAATCTGGTTTGACGGTTTCTGTTTTTGACAACAGCCGAACTACAAGTAAACACAGGCCAATAATTTAAAAACTATTCTCTATTGCAGCTGTATCGCGTTTTATGTGCGCCCAAAGGGTTTGCAAGTGACAGTTATGACATTCTAACTATAAAAGCCTCCCAAGCTTCATAAAAGGATTTATTTTTAGCCCTTATTTAATTTATAAAAGTTTTATTAACTTTTCGGAAAATAAAATCTTTCTCTCGGATTTTAAGTGTTTCGCTACATCAAGCAGGGTAAAATTTTAAAAAAAAAATAGCTGACAAAAATAAAAGACAAATCAACAAAAATTCTATTTTTACAATTCAATGCTTTATTTATATTTTTCTAAATTTATATATCCTGCTTTTAGGAGACCAATATATTGATTTTTTAATATTTTATATAAAGAAATTACTTCGTTGCACTTTTTCTTATTGCAATAAATTGTGTAGTTTTCTTAAGTAAAGTAAATGCACTTTATAAATGCAGAGCTAAAAGTTTTAGACTTTAAAAGTACAAAAAAATACGTAAAGTAGCTTATTTTGCGGTATAACCAGTCTTTTCAAATGAGATATAAACTTATGTTATATTCTACTTTTTGGTTATGGATTTGCTAAAAAATAAAGAAACACTTTTTTAAACATTAAAATTACACATATTAGATTATAACATTATTGGATGATTAATAACACAAGGTTTATTATTTTAAATTCTCTGGATTTCCTTCATACTTATTGATATGTCTGAACATAAAGATCTCAATTTTCTTGGACTATCTTACTTTACTCTTCCTCCAAGTCTTGTCTAAAAGCCGTCATAGTCCGAGAGGCGTACTATAAATTTTATAGTCTGGGACCTGGAATATCTTACACATATTGGATAAAAAAGCAATTTTAAAAGCCATGGTAAGAGGGTAAAAAGGTATTGATCTATGAAGTCAACAGTTATTCTCGCCACATGTGGTCTGTCGTTGCCTTCTTTTATATAAGAACTTGTTTTCCCATCTCTTTCTTACTTATAATTTAATACTGAAACCAATTTTCTTTTATAATATACAGTTAACTAATATAGATAAAAATGTCCAGGATTTAAAGAGTTGTAAACCACATGGTTATCAAAAAAAAGCAAATGGTAATAATGCAATTTTTTGTTTGCAAAACAATTGCGCTTTCTACACCAACATAGCAATAATTTCAACTATAATCAAAACCAATTTCACCCATATAATAAACATTTTAGCAAACATAAGCGTATTGTTAGGGACTATATGGTCAAAAAATTTAGTATTGATAACAAAATGTATGTAATAATAATGGTTTTTTACCATATGTAATTTAAAAGACTAGGTTTATACACAAGCACATAATATAGTCACACAAAGAAAGTTGAGTATAGTTTTCATAAGATATATGTTTTTTTCTTAATACTTTTGCCTTCTTATCCTGAGCCCAGGATCAGAATTTCGCCATCCCCTATTTTTTCTAACTTTAAAAAACTGCTGAAAATGGGGAAAATTAATGAAAATTAACTAAGAAAACTGGATTTTTTTACATTCAACTTTACGTTTTTATGAAATAGGACCTACTAAATTAAAATCTTTGAACAGAATAAAGACAGCATGCGTGACCTCAAAAAACAGACTAGAAATCACTATTTTCAGATTTTCACGGATCTTGCCTAAGTTTTGTATACAGGGTTTTTTCAGTCGCTAAATACGAATCTAAAGTCAGATTTTAAAAATTTAAGATACTGGATGTGTTTTTCAAGATGGCAAATATTTTTTTTTGAAAATTTAAGACAAATTTTGAATGAGGTGGTTTTTGAGGTTGCTGATTCAGAATCTGAAGTCAAATTTGAAACATTCATGATGGTGGATCCAATATGGTGAATAAAAAAGAAAAAACAACAGACTGAAGACAAATTTGATATATGCAAATTTAGGTAAATATAAATTTCAGAAACATTAACGATCCAAAAACCACTATCCAAAGAACTGAAAATTAAATCTGGTTTTATTATATTCACTTATTCAAAGTGTTTTTGTTCATCATGTTAGGCCCTTTTTTAAATTTTAAATACTAACTTTAAATTGGGCAAGATCCGTAAAAATTAAAAATTGTGATTTTTAGTTCGTTTTTTAAGGTTACAGAAAAAACCACTCGTGCTGCCTTAATTCTGGTCGTGGATTTGGATTCAGCAGGTCTCATATAAAAATGCAAAGTTGTATGTAAAAAAAATCTTCAGTTTTTCCTAGTCAATTAACAGCAGTCTTTTAAGGTTAAACAAATGGTGAGGTAATGGTGGAATTCCAAATCCGGATTTGTAATTAAAAGGCAAAATTACTACAGAAAACATATGACTCATGAAAAGTTTATCCAACTTCTTTTGCGTTTGGCTGTGTAATCCACACCTATAAATATCGTTTATAAACAGTGCATGTATTCAAAGAGTTGAAGAGGGTACAATTAACACCACTATGAACAATAATACTAAACTGTCCTAAACCTGTTTTACATTTTTCAGAAATAGGAAAAAAATCGGACAAATTAAAAAAGAAACGTATTTACCACAACATTTCAGCTTCTTATTTGGCTTCACTTAATAGTACTTAACCATTCTCCTAATACCTAAAATTAAACGTAACTCTGCATACTAAAGTTAGCAAAAAAAAAATGAATGAAAAAACAAGCATGTGAAAAGTAACGTTTATGAAACTAAAATGTTTAAAACTAACTTTTTTAAATTAAATATAATAAATAAAAAATAAAACTTCTTTCCTTTAATTTACGAAATAAACCAAAAGTTACCTAGTGGTTATTCTATTTAAACGGTTGGATATGCATGGTCCTTTTGATATTTAAACTTGAATTCAATGTGCTGCAGTGCACAATAAAATGGAAATTCATAACTAGTATATGTATGATATACAAATTATTCAAAACGAATAGCATTTTGCATTGTGTGGTATTTTTTAATAAAAAGTGCTAAAAATTTGTTTTAAAGTAAAATGAAATGTTAAAAATATAATTTTTGGCGGCGATAAAGAGTAATGTATCGTGGTATAACTAGCTGTGGGCAAGCAAATAAGAAGCTAAAATATTATACTGTATATTTTATAGTTTAGAAAGGCAAAGTGCGTATAATAAGCTTTTTCAAATATATCTTCTATTACTTTTAAATTTAAGTATAGAAAAATTCAAACTGTTTAGGTGGTACATTATGGTGACTTAAATACTAAATAAACTGTGTTTTGTTGAATTTTTAAAAACACTAATATTAAATCATTTAGTTACTTAAAATTATAATTTTAAATATTGTTTCATATATAAGCCACTAGTAACACTACACAAAAATTTAAATTTTCTTATTTCGTTGCTGTGAGAAAAGTATCTTAATCACAAAGGAATTACACTATGGAATTTAACTGATTTTATCAATTTGGGGTCCCTAGATAAAAAAAATTTATCTCTTTTTTTGTGGGACCCAGAACAATGTAAATTTCTTACCCAAGTTATGTTTAAGGAGATCAAGCCACCTATTCGTAAGCGACATTACGTGAAGAGTCGAAGGTGAGGGGTTAGGATTAATTTTTAATGTAAGAATTCAATACATATTAATCCCCGTTTTAATCAATATAGTATAATTTCGTTTTTGGACCATTAATAAAAGGCAAATAAAAACAAATTGGAATATATTAGGTAGAATAAAATGTAAAATCATATTTTTTACAAATTATTCTGGCTTATTCAGTATGAAATGGAGGTAAATAATATTGTTGGATAATAAATAAATACGGTATTTGACAATTTCATTATTATGGTAAAAATATAATAAATAAAACAAGAAGTTGCTTTTTTCAATTTTAGATTTTTGGTTAGACTTTATCTACATAATTTTTTCTTACAAAAGAAGATTCTTTATTTTTTTTTTAATTTATTTAAAATTTTTAATTGGTAGATCTTTAAATTAACAATCACAAAGTTATATATTGCACATAGTATATACCAATTAGTAAATACTTTTTTTACGAAAGAACTATATTTCATAGAAAAAAATAAATCTTGGTTAAGCCTAATTGATAGGTTTTTACTAATAATCTTTAAACTGGAACTAGACACAAATTCACAATTTAAAAACTATAGAGGCACCATTGTTACTGCCTCGCATTTTAAGTACAACAAGAAGGGATTGCAAGTGACAGTTATGGTATTTCAACTATAAAAGCCTTTTCTAACAACCTTTATAAAAGGATTTATTTCCGGCTCTTGTTTGATTTATGAGCGTTTTATTAAGTTCTCGGCAAATGTAATCTTTCTCTCGGCCTCCGCATATACGAGCGTGAACCAGGTTAAGGGTCTAAATTCTATCTTTTTATATATTTAGGAATTCAAGGCAATTTTTGTCCTGTTTTTTGTTTCGAATATTAAAAAAATAACAATTTTTTGGCCAACTTATAATTTACGGTATTGTTAAAATTATTTAAAATTCATTTGCATAACTTCCTGATATGCAGTCGCATTGTTACATTTTTTTTTTTATTATCTCGAAAAATATTTAGAGTTCACATGCCGCGAACGCAAAATTACTTTAATTTTTTTTTCTACAAGCGTGCGTTCTGCACTAATCTGCGTGCGGAAAATAGCACTTTTCCGCACTGGTGCGCATAATTTTGCTTTTAATTGTTATATTTTTAAATATACTGAATTTTGCTGTAACTTTGCAGTCTTTTTATAATATTTATTAAATAAAATAAAATTATCCTAACTACAACTAACCACAACTAACCACAACTAATCAACTAATTGTTTATGCATCTATCAAAAATTAATTTTCTGTCACGCATTTTTTAACTAAATTAAAGAAATATTTTCAATGGATTCTGACGACGATTTACCAGCATCGATTATCGAAGCAGCAGAAATAGCAAGTATAGATCTCCTGGCCGTGAAATCTCGTCACAGGTATGAAAAAGTATTTGTTATGTTTGAGAGCTGGTGTCAACGTAAGGGTGTAAAAGTCTTTTAAAAAAGAGTTTTTTTTCTATTTCTTTATTTTCAAAAACTTGTAAACCTAATACATTATGGTCTTGATTCTCTCTGCTAAAATGTATCCTTAAGTTACGAAAGAACATAAATTTAAGCATGTTTTCCAAGGTTAAGGACTTTTTAAAAGAAGAAATATTTAAATTCATGGATAAAGCGCCAGATGATACTTATTTACATATAAAAGTGGCTACGATTTTTGACTTATTGTTAGCGGGCGCTGGTCGTAGACAGGAATTAACAAATATATGTTTGGACTATATTGAAGACCAAGGAAATTTAGTATTGATACACCTCAGACTAAAAAAATCACAGCTCTAGAAGCTTTTTTTTTGTAAAAGGTTTTAAAAAGAAAAGCCGCAACACGAAATCGGCGATTTTTGAGTATGTACAGTACAATATATCGACATTAGTACCTTCGGAAAAATGCCATCGGAAATAGCGACCTATCTCAAACTTCCTAACCCGGAATTGTATACTGGGCATAACTTTTGCCGATCCTCTGCAACATTTTTCGCAGACTCCGGAGAATAAATATCCAACATTAAACGTCTTGGAGGCTGGAAGTCTACATCAGTAGCTGAAGGATACCTCGAGAATTCAACAAATTTTATAAAGGATATTTTAAACAAAATACTCAATTTTACCGAAACATCTTCCACTATCCAGAAACAACCGTCAATACCATCTTCCAATGTACTAAACCTCTCAGTGCGGAAAATAGCACTTTTCCGCACTAGTGCGGAAAAATATCACTTTATGCACTTGTTAGGAAAGTAACTTTTTTCTTATTTTTTTTAAAAATAATTTATAAATTTTTGTAGTTTTTTTATACACAAAAGAGCTAAATTGCTATTAATAGGAAGCACAAGTTTTAAAAATTCCGGTAAAATAAGGTATCCTAATGTTTTAATTTTAAAGTCCAAGAAAATAGGTCGTGAAATACGAATTTAAGGTATTTATTTATTATTTAGTAATTTTTGATATAAGTTACTTTGAAGAATCTAAAAACGAACTGTAATTTTTTTTGAATTCACCCACGGAAAGGGGTAAAAAAATTAAAAAGTGTTTTTTTTTATTTTGAGAAACGGAAGTCCTAAAAAGTTTTAAAAAAGGAATTCAATACATAAAAATGATTTATAACTTTTTTTCTAAAGTAAATTAACTAAGATAGGGGCAAATAGATATAACATGCAACTTTAAAAATCATAAATTATTGAAAATTAAAAAACTAGTTTCTTTTTAATTATTTATATAATAACAACTTTAATTCTGAGAAAAAATCTATAGAATTAAAGTTGTTAATATAAAATAATTAAAAAAAACATGTGTTTTTAATTTTTCAATAATTATGATTTTTTAAATTGTTATATCCCCTATCTTACCCTATCTAGTTAATTTTAATTTTTAGGAAAAAAAGTTATATAATCATTTTTATGTAGAATTTCACGTTCTACAACTTTTATTAAAAACTTTTTTTCTAGGACTTACCGTTTCCTTAAAATTAAAAAAAAAAAAATTTTTATTTTTTCACCCTTCCCGGGGGTAAATTAAAAAAATACAGTTTGTTTTTAGCTTCTTCAAAGTAACTTATATTTAAAATTCAAGTTTTAACCTCAAATTCGTATTTCACGACCTATTTTCTTGGACTATTATTTATTTTATTATAAGATAAGAAAAGAACATTTTCGGAACTTTTTAAAATAATAACAAATATTGTTTAACCAAGTGTTACCTATTTACCACACACTTACACACCTACGCACCTACACACCTACACACCTACACACCTACATACACACCTACACAACCACACACTTACACATCTACACACCTACGCACTTACACACCTAGACACCTACACACTCACACACCTACACATCCACACACTCACACATCCACACACTCACACATCCACACACTCACACACCTACACACTTTAATTTATGTTAATTATAATTAAATAACAACTTGAACTTAAGCAAATATGGTAGCTTAAAATGTAAAAAAAGTGTGTGGGTATTTCCTTTTAATTATGTTTTAAACTGGAAATATCATATTTATTGAAAAGAGGTCAATGCCTTGTAAGTTTTTTTTAACTAAAGAAACTGTGAATTTAAAGGTTACATTTTTTTTAAATGTCGATTTGAAGATTTAATTTCCAATAAAGATTTTTAATTAGTCGTTAAGCAACTCTGGTATTTCAGGTGATTTAAAAGCTATTTAAGAGCACTTAAAATTCGGCGATTATCGCCAAGTTTATTTGGACCGTAAAATTAAAAGACTTTTCGGAAACCCTCAGAAATTAATGTCACTTCTACCATTTAGTATGCAGATTGAAAACCAAGTCAAATTTTAAATTTACATTAAGAAAATCCGACTTTTGTTTGTTAACACAGTTACAAAGTTAAGGCAATATCTATGGTACCGTTGGACAAATAATAAATCCTTAAGTAGTAAAAGCAAATAGGTTGGATTATATATTTAGCTAATATACAGTAAGAGGCTAAAATATGGAACAAATTCACTTAAAAATTAGGTTAAATTTTTTTAGAAAAATGATCGAACACATCCATTCTGATTTTTGTTCTGCATTTTTTGAACTTTATCAAAAACATAAAGAAATGGTATGTTAAAAAGTAGATTTAACATTAAATCTTCTTTTAATGAAATAGTTTTCTTTTAAATTTAAATTTAAGTTTTGCCTTAAATTGAATAATTTACATAGCAAACTTATACCTCCGTTTGATTGTTTAAAAAAATTATTTAACACACCTGTACATATTTTTGAAGGTTAAACAATTAGATATATGAAATAAACTATCACTATGATTAATTTAAATTTGCTCTTTGAAAATGAGTTTGGATAAAGGCAAATACGATACTTTTAAATAAAACTTAGAGAACAGATATTTTAATTTTTATTGGATATGAAGACAAAACAAAAAATTACAAATTTCTTTAACACCAAATATCCAAAACGAACCATTATAAGATCTGCAGTAAGTAAAATTAAAAAACAATTCAGAGAAACAGGGCAAGTTAAAGATCGTCTTCGTCCACGCCTTTCAAAAATTAATGAAGACACAAAATTGGAGATAATATTAGAAGTTAAAAATACATTTTATCATACATCTTCTAAAGTGGCTTTTAATAATGCGGTGGGCCAACAAACAATTTTGCGTGTATGAAAAGAAGAAAAATATCATTCGTACAAGATTAATTTATTACACGATTTAAACGAATATGATCCCGACCGCCGAATTTTGTAAAACTATGATTAGTCGAGGAAACGAAGTAATTGCATTTGATTCCTATGAAGGTCTACAAATTTTGTAAACAAATTTAATTAATGGGAAATAGAAAACAGCATTTGCGCATTAAAAAAATGCATTTTTGAAATGCATTTTAAAGTTGCAATTATAAAAATTTATAACTAGGTAAATAATGATGGAAATGAGCCTGAATTTGTTACTCGGGGGTTTTTGAGGTCGCTAACACGAATATGATATTGGCAAGGGTTACGAAGTACTAGGTACGCGTTAAGGATGGTGTGAACGTCGTCTTCTGGAGTTTTACGACACCTTCTCGGAATATCGGCCCAATTTAGTTACTCGAGTGTTTTGAGGCCGCTGAACACGAATATAGCATTAACAAGGACCTGCGGAATGCCTGGTGTGCGTACGACAAATCCTCCTAATATCAGTCCAATTGCTTTACTCAAGGGGATTTTATGGTCGCTGAATACGAATATGACATTGACAAGGGTTTGTGGAGTACCTGGTGCACGCTAACAATGGTGTAAACGTTGTCTTCTGAAGTTTTACGACAATATCTTCTAATATCAGCCTAATTAACACGAATATGAAATTGACAAGAGCCTGCGGAGTACCCGGTGTGCGCTATGGATGGTGTAAACGTCGCCTTCTGGACTTTTACGACAGTTCGTCCTAAAATTAGCCGAATTTTGTTACTCAGGGGGTTTTTGTAGTTGCTAAACACAAATACGAAATTGACTAGGGCGTAAACGTCGTCTTCTAGAGTTATAGGACCTAATATTAGCCCAATTTAGTTACTCGGGGGGGCTTTTGTGGTCGCTAATTACGAATATAATATTGACAAGGGCCTGTGAAGTACCCGGTACGCGCTAAGAATCGTGTAAAAGTCGTATCCCAGTACCCGGTACCAGATCATGGTCTTTGAGGTACCCGGTGTCCTGATAGGTTGGTATTAATGTCGTCTTCTGGAATTGTGTGGTAATTTGTTTAAAATTAAAACTTATAATTTCTGCTTATGGTATTTATTTATGAAATTGTTTTCTGATAATATTTTAGTATAAAAAATTCAATACAGATACTCCGCAGACCCTTGTCAATATTATATTCGTGTTCAGCGACCACATAAACCCCCCAAGTAAAGAAATTGAGCTGAGGAGAATTTGTAATAAAACACCAGAAGACGACGTTTACATCATCCTTAGCGCGCACCGGGTACTCCGCAGGCCCTTTTCAATGACATATTCGTGTTCAGCGACTTCAAAAACCCCCAAGTTACAAAATTGGGCTAATATTAGGAGGAATCATCGTAAAACTCCAGAAGACGCCGTTTACTTCATCCTTAGCGCTCACCAGGTACTCTGTAGGTTCTTGTCAATATCATATTTGTATTTAGCGACGTCGAAAACCTTCGAGAAACAAATTTGGGCTCATTTCTATCATTATTTACCTAGTTATAAATTTTTTATATTTGCAAACTTTAAAATGCATTTCATAAATGCATTTTTTTAATGCACAAATGCAGATTTTTATTTCCCATTAATTAAATTTGTTCACAAAGTTTCTAGACGTTCATACGAATCGAATGCAAAAAACCGCATTCAAATCCAACTTACTGCACAAAAAATCCCTCGTAAGGCCTATTTTTGTACTACGTTTCCTCTACTAGATGGCAATTTAGGACTTAGATACATTTTTCCTTCGTAACATAATTTTTAGTGTTAAAGCAACGTTTTCTTTAATTGGTACGAAAGTAGACAAAATCTTGAGTATTGAAGTACAAATAATCCCCATTGGATGAAAGAAAGTCAGTTAAGTATTAAAATTGTTGGGCCTTTTTTCTATTTTTACAATTTTTTTAGAAGCACTTAACTTACATTGGCAGAAATTTTTCCTAGTCCAAATCATCCTGATGCGTCAGATTGATCTACTTGGTTTAAGTAGAATGGTGCTTCGCCTCATTTTGCACATCAACTACTCGAGTATTTAAAACAGTGTTTTCCGGAAGTGAAAGGGACTTTAAGTATGGGCTGAAATATTGCCGGATCTTACACGGTTGGATTTTTTCCTCTAGGGTTATTTAAAATCAAAAGTGTATTAAAAAAAAAAAAAAAATTAAGACAAATTATTAAAAATACTTTTATTTTATTTTAGAAGGGTTTTTAATTGGAATAGCATATTGTCAAGAAATTAACGGTTGGCACTTTCAACATCCAATAAAATGTTAAAATATTTATCTTACTTCAGTGAATTGTTTTCTAAATTAAGTTAAGTCTTTTTTTTCCAAAACACTTAAAGATAGGTATGGGAATGCTGCATAAATTATGTGTAGAATTCGATGCAGAACAAAAAATTTGGATGAAC
>JAHBCN010008952.1:0-36695 GCA_019359885.1 Listronotus oregonensis | reverse complement strand
AAAAAAACCCCCAAAGATGTTAACATGTTTAATGCGATCAATGGAATTTCAGTCTTTAAAAAGAAACTAAAAGAAGCACGTTTGGCATGAAAATCCCAACGATTTGATATTTTTAAAGGGATCGGTGAATATCGCACTCTGTAAAAAGGTGTTTTAAAAAAACACAACCTCGCAAAAAAACCTAAAGATATCGATTGTTTAAATGCGATCATTGGATTAAAAAACCCCCTAAAAAAAATTATTTAAAAGCACAACCCACACAAAAATCTCGAAGAATTTAAAAATTTAAATGCGTAGTGTAATATGAAACTGTTAAACATTTTTTTAAAAAAGCACGAATTTCGTCATAAAAGTCCAAAAGATGTTAATAGGTTTAAATGGACCATGTGCATATCAAACTCTTAACAAAGCGATTAAAAGGCACAACCTGCGCATAAAAATCCAAAGTTTTAAATGTTTTAAAATGCGACTCTGTGATTATAAACTTTTAAAAAAAGTTTTAATACCAACCCTCAATAAATAAGAAACGCGGATTATAAAAATTTTTTATAACCCCAAGTTTTTTAAAATTTTTTTTTATCTTGGGAAGTCCACAAAGGTATGCCAGTACTAACACCATGGGTGTTTTGTGTGGGAGGGGGGATTAAAATTTGGAGTTGGAAAAAAAAAGGGAAAAAAACTTCTGCGGGGCAGGTTCCATAGTTTGACACTCTGGGGAAAAGGACAAGAAAGCGGGAAGTTCGGGGCCTCTCTAACTAAACTGAAAAAGGATCTAAAAGTTGCACTACGTGTAGCTCGTTGGGAGTCCCAGGGGAAATTTATATCCAACTCCTCGAGGAAGCCGGAAAATACCTATAGAAGAGCAAGATTCCCACAGCTGGACGGTGGGCAAGAAGGGGGCCTTTCTGTAAGCGTGGGATCATTAATAAGACGAACGGCTCTTCTTTGAATGGGTAAGAATGTAAAGGTTTGGGGACCCCTTCCCAGATATGAAAACAATATTCTAAAGAGGGTTGATTTGAGATACATACAGAGTGTACAGATTGGAAAAAGGGGAAAAATATTTTCTGGCTCTAAAGAGGAATCCAAGTTTTTTTTAAGCTTGAGGCTATGGTTTAATGTGTTTGTGGTTGGGGCCCTTTTAAAAAGAAACGTCGACAAGATTAAACGACTCTTTTTTCCCCAAAATTGGCCGCTCATATGAAGGATAAGCATTGGGACTTTTTCCTGACAGCGAACATGACTTTTTTTTTTAAAATTTTAAAAAAAAATTTAAAAAATTTTTAAACCCAAAAAATTTAAAAAATTTAACTTAAAACCCCTAAAGGTTTTAAGTGTTTTTCCCTTAAAAAAATTTAAAGGGGGGCCCATTGGAAATCCCCAAAAGTTTAAGGGGTTTAAACCCCGAAAAGAAAGCAAAAAACCCCCTTTTTAAAAAAGGGTGGGAGGGACCTCGGGGGGACAAAAATAAACCGTTGAGGGGGAAAATCCTAATCGCCCCCGTTTTTTAAAAAATTTAAAAATTTTAAAATTTTAATAAAATTTTGGAATAAACTTCTTAACACTGTATTGAACTGAATCATCGCACAGTGGGGGGTCCTACAGTAATGTTTGGGCATTGGAAGAAGAAATAAAACTTTTAATTTTTGGGGTTTTTATTGTATTGTTAGTCCAAAAAACCTTTTCAGTTGAGGAGATTAACTTTTAGCCAATTATTGTTTGGTTTTTACATAAAGGGGTTAATTTTATGTAAAAAAAAAAACCCCCAGCATATTAAATCGGTCGTAAACACAATAAAATTTTAAAAAATCAAAAACTGACACAAAAGTTTTAAAAAAAAATTATCAATCATCAATTTATACGAGAAAAAAAATTTTTTTTAAAAGATTCCAAATCGCCGGTATTTTCCGGCCTTTTTTTTTAGGGGTATATTTTGTTTTATATACAACGTCCTCAGATCTTGCCTAATTTTGCTTATTCATTTTTTTTATTATTTTTAGTGTTAATATCTACGCTCCTTTGTTAACATTTTAATCCCATTAGTCGTTGCTTCTGTTTGTTATTTGCTTTAAAAGCAAACTACTGTTAAACCAGGATAGGAAAATAGAGTAAAACACTTTAAAAAATTCCAAATTTGTTTAAAAACAACCAAAGGTTGTTGCCAAATTGTATACAGGGTGTAAAAAGTATGATGCTCATCATTTTAATGGGCGATAGTGGAACTCAAAATAAGTCGAAAAGTTTATATGACATATGTGTCAAAACTTGACAGATTTTTGTCTAAACGATGTTAAAGTCATGCACTTTGAAAGCAGTTATTTCTGTAAACCGTAACAACTGGAAATTTTTGTCTTAATCGCTTATCAGTAGATTCATTTGATAATAAAATAAACTTAATTTTAAATGTTTTAGTCTACAAATAAAAAAAAATTAATGATTTTTTAACAATTGTTCTCCCAGTTAAAAATTAAAAAAAACAATTGGCAACAGAGCGATACCTTTGTGCGAAGTCAGTCGTACAAAAAAAGCTCCCGATCCGGCCACGATTTTTTTTTGTTTTTTTTTTAATCGGGAAAAATCCGGTATGTTTTTTGGTACCCTACTAAAGACTGATAAAAACGGAATGGTGCGACCGAGAAATCTTATTCTTTAAGCAAAACAAAAAAGTGTTGTTTCAAAGCATAATAAGTTGTGTTCTTAAAATGGATATTAAGCTTATTCTTATGGTCTTTTTTCAATATAGGTCTATTCTTTATGTTTTATATGTCCTAAAGTATAAAAACTAATGTATTAGTTTTTTCAATAATTTTTGTTTATCTTAATTAAATTCATTGGAGATGCTGTTTGGATTCAAAATATGTAGTAACAGTTCACAAACTGTTAATACATGGCCCGGAAATAGTCAAGCTTGTTATTTACCAATTGGTATGCTGTTAGAAGATGCTTAGGAGGCTAATCATAAATACTTACAAGCACACAGAGAATCCTTTTTAAGAAAATTTTCAGGGGCGGGTAGCAATAGAGATATCCTCAATAATTTCTTAATTAATTCAGACTCTTTGTTATCACATATAAGGCCAACACTTAACAACGATCACGATCGTTTAGAAACAATCTTTTCAGAAGTAAAAGAACTTCTAAAGAAAACATAAAAAAAAACTTGAAATTTTTGAATAATGAAATATATATTCCTCCAACTTAAAATTCTCAATATTAAAATAAATAGGTACATCAATTTTTTAAAATTTTTACTTCTAGATATATTTTTGTTTATAGTTTTAGTTTTGCGTTTGTAAATTTTAATTTATTAAAAAAAAAAAAAAAAATAAAACATGTTACATTACATGTTACAAACCACGATTCTTTATTTAGCAAGAGATACATAATATGTACGTACACATTTAAAAGTGATCCTACCCGCTATAAATCAACTGGGGAAATTACTGATTATGTAGTTAAATAGACTATTCTTGACTTGTAAATATAGTGTAGTGAACAATAAATAATTTATTTATGTTAAACACTGTTTATGACTTTCATTCCCTTTTTGTTATATCTATATTTAGTTATATATATATGATAAATAACACCTTAATTGTTAGCAGTTGGTTAATTTCGGGGTTTCAAACCATTTGAACACTTAATGAAATAAACTTAATATAAAAGAAACTCCGTGGTTTCTAATTTTTTATATCTTCGAAAAACAAATTCTTATTCATGACACTACTGCTCTGCGCGGCGAACAGCTAAGCCGAAGGCAATGATAACCTGTTTTCTACTTCTAACAAAAATAAGTCACACAAAATGTAGTATACGCGTTTTATCAAAGATAATACTACTACGAATAGATGGTTCATTTAAATGGGGCGTTTTGAATAAGTTCAGAGATATCAATGCTTCCGTAAATGCGAAAAAATAAGTCGGAAACCCCCTTTCCCCGCAAGACAAACCGTGGACATTGCCAATGTCTGTCGCTTGTACCTTATTCGGAACACGAAGTAGCGAAAGCGGGCGGCTAAAAAAGGTATGGGTATTTCAGTCGCGTTTTTATCACGCCAATATGTAAAGGGCCCGCCGGCAACACTGTTTAACTTTCGTTAAGGGTAGGGAAAATTTCTCGATGGACATCGGCTCGCGTTACCAAAGTCCATTAGGGGTATCAAAAATATAGCATTGAATGGTTCATCTTATCCGTAGTAGTATTATCTTTGGTTTTATGGTAACAAGCCAATATGCGTACTCATCTTAAATTGAAAAATTGCATTTATTTCAAAACAATTATTAGTTTAATTTATTTTAAGGTACCTACTATTACCTATTAGAAATTTGAAAAAATCAATTTTAAGTTTTTTACGAATTTTTATTTCTTAGACCTGTAAAAATAACCAAAAATATTATACGAAAATTCGAAACCGAAAACAAGATACATCAACTTTAGTAAGCGCGCTCTGGGCTTGCCGTAGGTGTTCTATGCAGCTGCCGCTCGCTTGGCTAATTTTAAACGCGTTTTTGCTCAAAATCACTTTTTCCCAACTGACGGACAGTTAATCTCCGAATCTATTCGCTCGACTTAAATAAATCTTGAAGCGTTTGTTTAGGCTTCATCTACAAAAATCGACCACAATTTGATAAAAAAAAAATTAGCATGAAATAAATATCGGAAAAAAAGGTCGAGTTTTAAAGTTTTTTTTAAACGTCCCCCTGCATCCCCCTTTTATTTAAGAGAGAAAGGTTATACTTTGATCCTTTTTTCGCTGGCACACCTGTTCGCATGCCAAGGCTGCCTCTAGCAGACATATTTGAAGGTACGAACTGCCAAGACACAAGGCTGTCTCTAGAAGGTGTATGCCCGAAGGTACTTGTAATATAGCGCGCCCTATGGGAGAATAGAGAAAGTTTGTCAGCAACAAATGTATGCCATCTAACAATTTAACAGCAAACTATTAATAAATCGATAGTTTTCTATATATTTCCTATAAAAAAATTTGAAATACAATCAAGAGATAACACTACGTATCCAAAATCTAGCGCATTCGTCATTTTATTGTGCTCTATTTAATACCTTTTACGTTTTATTCGTAAAAATATAAAATTCCAATTTTTTTGTATATATAACTTTTAAAATACGTAGTGGAAGTTAAATGAACTTTTATATTTTGTAAATACAGGTTTTTTTTTACATTGTAAGAATCCATGAAACAGGTACTGGTTGCGTAATTCATAATTAGGTTTATTAAAAATAAAAAACTGGATTTAGTTAGAAGTTAGAAGTTTTTTTACCAAAAATGGTCAATAAAATGTAAATTTTAGTGTATTTGTTTAATATGTAAGTGCCCAATCAGTGTATGTTCACATTTGATAGCAATCAGTTTTAAAAAGGAGGAATTTTGGAAAAAGTGTCCATTTTGAGGTTAGTCCACTTGCCGGAAAAAAACTGATTTTAGATTCGTGATCAGCGCTCCGGAAAACCCTCGTATGCAAAAAATCATTAAAAAAAGGGGTTTTTTTTTGGCCCCGGGAAACAAAAATTTTTTACGAGGGGAAAGGATCACCTAAAATTTTTTTTTTCCGGAACCCCGGGTTTTTTTTAATTATAACACCTCCAAGTGAACTAACCTTTTTTTCCCCCTTGAAACTGATTACCAACAAAAACTAAAAAACCCCCTTTTTTTAAAAAAACCCCTGAAATTTACAATAATTTTTGTCTATTTTAAGAAAAAAATTTCCTAAATAAATCCACTTTTCTGTACCTTTTTAAGAAGATATGTGATGTATAACGGGTTTTCCAGATTATAATCACTTAGTAATCTGTGATTATAATTAAGTTGTCAAGATATAAAAAACTGGATTTATTTAAGGTTTTTTTTTTCTAAAAAAAAGCAATAAACTTTTGTAAATTTTAGTGTATTCTTTTTAATATATAAGTGCCCAATCAGTTTTTTCCTTTTTTGGGGTAATCAGTTTAAAAAGGGGAAAAATTTTTGGAAAAAGTTCATTTTGAGGTTAGTCCAGCCTCATAACTCAAAAACCAGAAGTTGCCGGAAAAAACTAATTTTAGATTCGTGATCAGCCCCCCAAAAAAAACCCCCTATGCAAAAATTCATAAAAAAACGGCGTGGTGTCCGTAAAGAAAAAAATTTTCCAAAAAATTTATTTAGTGAGATTTTTTTATTCTTAAAAAAAAAAAAGTATTTTTTTAGATACCCCCCGTCGGAATTTCTAAATTTTTCCCCTTCCTTTTTAAAAATTTTGGGGATGGGGGGTTTTTTAAATTCGAATCTAAAAAAAAATTTTTTTTTGGAAATTTTTTTTGAGTTTTTTTATCATCAAAGTTGAAAATCAAACAAACCCCTTTTTTTACTAATTTTTTTTTTTAAAAAATTCTTGATTTTTATAAAAGTGGCCAGTATTTTTTAAACACCCTTTTTAAAACCTTTATTTTTATTTATTTTACACCTTTTTTCCATTAAATTGCGAAGCTTCACTTTTAAGCTGGGCGGCCATGATTCCCTATGTATACATGGTTGCAGCCACGATCCGACGTGTGAAAGTGGAGTTTTGCAATTAAATGGAAAAAAAAGGGTAAAATAGATATAAAAACACGTTTTTGAAAGGTGTTTTTTTAAAAATTATGTGCCAATTTAGTTTAAAAATCAAGAATTCTGTGCAAAAAGGGGAAAGGGGGAATAGTGTAAATAAGGTTAGTTTGATTTTCAATTTGATGATAATTCTCAAAACAAAAGTTGCCAAAAATATTTTTTCAGTTCGAAAAACCCCCAAAAACCCCCGTATCCAAATTTGGTAAAATCGGAGGGGAATTTCCTTCCCCAAAATTTTTTTTTAATCAGAATATGCAAGCAAAGAAGCATAGGTTTTCTGTTTTGTGGAAAAGTGTTTTTTATACTAAGCTGCAAAATAGAAGAAGAGCTTAAACAAATATAAAACAAGGGTTATTACCGTTAATAAACAGCCTCTAAATTTAAATACATTGGTCTTAAGGTTTAACCTTTTTTTGGGGTTTTCAAACTAAAAAAAATTATACCAAAACTTAAAATTTTTTTTATTTCCCTTTTAGCCTAAAAAATTTTTTTTTTTTATTTATCTCCCAAATCTTAAAAATAAAATAAGAAAATTTGGGTCTCCGGTGTTTTCACAAACCTGGAAACACTTTATGATTGTTGGAATTTAAGGACTTGAACCCTGTTTTAACTGGGGAGGCTCTAAACTTTTATTTTTATATGTTTACGCCCTACACGGTTTTACCGGAATTTCAATTTTTATATACTTAAGGAAATTTTTTGCACAATTACATTAATGGCTCGTCCTTAAAATAATATAGTTTGCCGAAGTTTCTTTGGCTTAAGGATACTTTTGTAATTTTAAACCTCAAAAATAAAAATTTTTTTTTTGGGGTAAAACGAAATTTTTGGTTGTGTTTTGAATTTTCAAAATTAATTTAAAATAAATATTTTAAATAAATAATTTTTTTTTAATTGAAAATCTTTTGGAAAATGCATTTGAAAACTATTTATATTGAAAATGTTTTGTCCAGTGCATTTTGTTTGTTAATTTTGCCGATTTCGAGTAAACAAAAAATACAGTCGACAATACGAAGTCAACATTCGATACAATGATAGAATGGAAAAAACCCAAGGGGCAAATTTTCTCTTTTTCTGTAACAGAAAATTTTATAAATTTTGTTGGAAGAACGTCTTGAAAAAAATCAACAACTATCTCAAATTTTATACCCTTATTTATTTCATTCACATTAATAAAATAAAATAATCTGATTTCTTTTTCTTAATAATTTATAGCTCGATAGATCAAGAGTTAAGAAGTTTAGGCCGTTTTTTCATATTTTAATTCAAAAAGTCCGTCTGTAAATTTTTTTGCAATATTAAAGAAATAACTTGTATATTATAATCGTGGATTATATTTAATAAGTTTTTCCCTAACTGAAAAGTTTGAAGCCCTTTTTCTATTTTATTTTTTTCGGTTGCTGCTTCTCATTATGAATGCGCACGATAAATAATTAACAACTACACAAATAAAAACCGTATTTTTTTTTAAATGAACTATAAAAAACGATTTTGAACTTTTTGGGGAACAAAAATTTAATTTTCGCTCAATTTGTCTCCTTCTTCATTATTTATAATGTGGCTCTAGTTACCAAACATCAAAACTGGAATATTTTTACAATGTTGCCAAGCATTTTTAATACTTAACTAAGAAAATAATAAGTGTTACTTGTGCAAAGCTATTAATCGTTAAGGTCAACCTTAATACTAAGTGCTACTTAGTTATTGTGAACTTTTAAGGGTTAGTGGTGCAAACCGCCGTGAACCGTAAGCCGTTTACTTAACGCGTCAAAATCTTTTTTTTATGGTTAGAGTTTACTTCGAGTAATATAACCTCATATTTTTCGAGTAGAGGTAAGGATCACCCACTCTGTGTTACAAAGCTGGCCCTCAAATTGCAACAAATTAAGATGGCGCTGGTGATTCCAAGACCCGTTCTAAACTAATGACCTCGTTGTTTTAAACTTCACTTTATATATTGTGGTCAAGGTCATTGGTTCCCTTAGCTACACCAACGCCTCCTAGTGAATGCTATTCTGGGGCCACTCTTTGAGCACAACAGCCATGCTTACCTCCACAATCCATAGTATTGGGACAATATTATAGGTTTCACTGAATTTAACACGAAATTTTACAAGTACCGTTTAATAATTTCTCTGCTTGTGGAATATAAAAATGTATTAAAAATAAATTATTTAGTAAACACCCTAAAGGAAATAATAAAATGTCCGTTTTAAAGCCCCCAGGTTTATTTTAAAAGGATAACCAAAATTAGGAAGATCAAGCCATTAAAACTTTTAAGATAAATGAAAGTAAAATTTATTCCCGTTTTTGGACCCCACACTCTATCGTTACCAAAAAAATGTCGCATTTAAATGTTATCTCTCGGGACCTGAAAAAAAAAAGCATATTTTGGTTAAAAATCACATGTTATTATATACAGGGTGTTCAAAAAATAGACGGAGATATTGTAATGGGCGATTCCTTGTTTAAAATTATAAGAAAAAGTTTCTATAAACATGGGTCCGGAAATGCACAGTTTTCAAGATACAGGCTGATAATTTAAAAAATAATAATAATTTTTCATTATTATTTTAAAAAATATTTACTCGATTCTTTTGAAATTTGGTAATATTATTTGTTGTGTTAGAAGGTTAATTTAGCCCTAAATAGATTAAAATTATAAGGCCCAGTGGCGTCCCGGAGGCATCTTAGCGAATAAAATTAGCAAAAAATGTACGCCACTGCCTTTTTGCAACTTTAATATTTGTTGCTTGATTAAGCGTCTAAAAATACAACTTTTTACCTCTTGTATTTTTTCGCATCTCACTTCGTTTTCGAGAAAAAAATAAAAACCGTTTTTTTTGCATGCCACTGGACAAAATTGGTTTATTAATTTTTGCTAAAAAAATCACACGTGCCCTGGAAAACAAAAATGAAAACATTTCTAGGAAGGAGTGCAACAACAGCTAAAACAAATGTTGGAAATGTCCACCATTCATTTCTGTACACCTTCTCACTCGACGAATCATTGAACGACGAACTCCAGCTAAAATTCGAGGTCTATTTCTACTTTTTGCAAACATTTAAAATTTTATTTCTTAACTCTTCTATTGTTTGTATGGAGTGGCGTAAACCAGAGTTTCAAGGTGTCCTTATAAATAAAAATCTATTGGATTTAAGTCAGGGGAGCAAGGTGGCCATTGAATTGATCCATGGTGGTGTTATTTAGATGAGTTCTATCAGCTATACTAAAATGAGGAGGAGCTCCATCATGCATAAAAGTTATTTGATTACGTACATTTAGAGGAACTTCTTCCAGCAGTACGGGCAATTCTTGTTGGAGAAACTCTATGTAAGATTCGCCGTTTAATCTTAAGGGTAAAAAGATGGGCCCAATTAAATTGTCGCCAACAATACCCATCTACACATTTAAAGAAAATTGTTCCTGGTGACGACATTGTACATAAGCATGAGGATTTTCTTTACTCCAAACATGAGTGTTTTAAAACCAGCTTCGTCCGTAAAAAGTATGTTTTTATTAAAATTTATTTTCTTCAAAATACTTTTGGAACACCCTGTATATCAGTTATTGTACATAGTCACTCTTCTAGCCTTCACCAAGTTATTCCTGGGGTGACCCAATTATGACACCCACTGAATGTCTTCTACAGTCAATCCTATCCTTAGTTTTGCTGATGGTAGTAACTTATATTCAGTTTCTTAAGCCAATCTCTAAACCTACAGTAGAAAACAGGCGCAAGGTAATGCAGTTTCTTTTACATGAACTTAAATTAGTTTTAGGATTAAGGCGTCAGAAAAACACAGTCACGTTCGCTGTCGCAAAAAAATTCTATAGACACTGCAGCATCTTCTAATCAGACTAATCCATTTACTCTGTATGTATCCTACATTAGACTCTCTCTGAAATATTATTTCAATGTCTAGGGAGTGGCGTCTCCCACAATTCTTAGCGTTCTTGATTTTTTCCCAAAAAGAGCCGTTCGCCCTCTAGCCCACAAACGAGCTGTACCATTACGCTTTTTTAAAGATATTTTCACGGCTTCTAGTGCAGCCCCCAATAGAGAATCTCACAGGTTCCTCAAACTTCCCACTTTATTTGTTTCTTCATCCCTATATTCTCTACCAGCAGAGATTTTCCCTAGAAACCTCCTTTTTAAGTCCCGTGTTTATAAACTGCCTCCCATTCTACCTACATCCATTCCTACACAGAAGTTTATTTTAACAAAATTATACACAGATAATTAACACAAACCCTGCATTTAAATGGTTTAATAGCACCCACTAAGATAACACTTTAAGCCTTACCTTTTTTAAGTTTTTGTTAAAATACCATGTTTTATGATTTGACACAAAACTATGCTCGACTGGCAAAGTTAAGGGGCTACCGTACTTTTTTAAAATTTACAGGAATACACATTAGACTGCATCTGCGTACCGTACTTTCCTACTGGCGCTACCTATGAGCGAGTAGCGAAATTATTTGTTAATAAACTAATAATTGCAGTAAGTGTGAACGAACTATCGGCAGAATGATAAATTTCTATATGTCCTGCCGTGATATATTTAAATTATTTTGAAAGATGGCACTACCTATGTTAATAAAGCAGCGCATTCGCCATAAATTACCTGTTGTTTTTTTAACTATTACCACAAACACATAGGCTGCGCCAGCAGCCTATATTATTTTGTGCTATTACATAATTTTAAGCAGAAAAACATAGAATTATTGTCCATGTATACAGTGGGTGTTTCAAAAAACATGGACCATCGCTCGTGGGGTAATTCTTACTAAAAAAATAATCCTATGCACATGGGTCCGGAAACGCATGGTTTCCGAAATACAGGGAGTTAAAGTTTCAATATTTTTTTTTAATTTTTTTTTTCAAATGACCTAAATAACACTACTGATTTTAATGAAACTTAGAACTTGAAAGTGTATTAATAAAGTGCATAGTTTAAGTAAAATCTGCTTACAGCTGCGGCAGTGGCGTGCGTACGGGGTAACTGTAAAATGTATTTAGAGAAAATATGTGCGCCACTGACTTTGCCAATTTTGATGCACCAGATATGAAGCTTATTACATACTACAAAGCTACCTCTTGGTATTTTTTCGTTTGGGGTTTCCCTTAGCAGATATGGTTATTTTTATAAAATGTGCAAAGTACCCATTCATCGGCGTAATGCAAAGTAATCGTAGAAACACCATGATTATTCAAAACTCTTGTTTTTGTACAATACACAATTGACTTAGTATGAATTATTGACGCAGTATCAATTTTTCATCAATATTTTGGCTGGTGTTATTGGAAATCACATAATTGGTCCTGTTGTTCTACTGAATCGTCTTGAACAGGAATCATATTTAAATTTTTTCAAAATGATTTGCCTAAGTTACGCTACCACTTTTTGTGAGAAATGGTACAATGCGGTTCCAACATATTTAACTGACACATACGGTCACCGATGGATTGGCCGGAGGTCCAGTGCCATGGCCACCTGGATCTCCCGACCTGAATCCACTATATTTTTATTTGTGGGTCATTTAAAAGAAATAGCTTATAAAACACCATTAAATACACGAGAAGAATTATTGAAAGAATAGAAAATGCATTTGGTCATCATTAGAGAAGATCACAATATTTGCAGAAGAGTAAGAAGATCTTGCGGAGAAGGGTTAAATGCTTGTAACAACGCTAATGGTGGTCACTTTCAACATTTTCTTTAGCTTTAAGTCAATTGTGTATTGTACAAACAATAGTTTTGAATAATCATGGTGTTTGTACGATTACTTTTTTCATTACGCCGACGAATGGGTACTTCCTGCACATTTTTATAAAATTAACCATATCTGCTGGAGGAAACCCTAAACAAAAAACACCAAGAGGTAACTTTTGTGGCTTGTAATAAGCTTTCCATAACTGGTGCATTAAAATTGGCAAAAGTCAGTGGCGCACATATTCTTCTCTAAATACATTTCTTTTACAGTTACCCTACGCACGCCAATGCCGCAGCTGTAAGCAGATTTTACTTAAACTATGCACTTTATTAATACACTTTCAAGCTCTAAGTTTTAACAAATCGGTTCAGTGGTATTTAGGTCATTTGAAAAAAATTGAAAAAAAATTAAACTTTAACTCCTGTATTTCGGAAACCATGCTTCTGTGGACCCATGTGCATAGGACTTTTTTATTATTTTAGTGTAATTACCCCACGAGCGATGGTCTATGCTTTTTGAAACACCCTTGTATATATATATATATATATATATATATATATATATATATATATATATATATATATATATATATATATATATATATATATATATATATATATATATATATATATATATATATATATATATATATATATATATATATATATATAAATAAAAACTGCAAAAATGGATATTAAAAGTTTTAATGTATTCCTAAATTTTGTAGATTCCTATGAACTATTTTACTCAATTATTCAGCTGATGTGACCGCAACTAAGAAACTGCAGTAAAACAATACAACCCAACAGTATTGATTGATCACCATCTAGTTTAAACTCTCTGCTATGTCTAGTTTAAATAAAGAAATATTCAAGTAAGTTAATACAATGTTTGTTTATTATAACCTAAATTAAGGAAACTTTTTTGGGATTGTTTTAAATTGTATTTTCTCCTTTAAATTTAAAAACATATTTATTCTGTAATTTTTTTGGTAATATTTAAATAAAAGATAAAATACAGATATTTTAGTCCCAAAAAATAGCATGCAAATTACTAAGCTGTTCTGCAAGATCCAAAAAGAGGCAAAAATATTAAAGTGGTGTTTTTAGCAGAATTATTCCATTAAAACATCTATTAATCTTTTCCCAAATTTACTGCCTTTATTTTTATGATAGTATTATTTATTTAACTTGCAATTTTAAAAATCTTTAAATTCCCTGTGCGGGTTTTCTTTAAAAAACCCAAAAATTTAGGATAAATAAAAAATTATTGCATATTCAAGATCTCATTCTTGTTTACAAAGTAAAAAAAAAGTTTTTTAAAGTTTGTAAAAATAGCATTTTGTAATTTCACCCCAGGTATTTTTTTTTAACTTTTTTCATAAGTTTTATTTGTTTTTAGATCATACTTCAAAAAGGGGGGTAACAATGTCCAGTCAGTTCCCATGTAAAAAATTTAAGCCTCGTTCTGAAGTTTTCAAAAAGTCAATTCCCCCAATTTCCATAATTCACAATAAATATATAAGAAACAAAATCTCTGAATATACCCTGACGAAAATTTATGAACATGTCGCCGTGTAGGTGTCCTTCATATTTGAAAAGAAAATTTTAAATTTTATTTCTTTTTAAGGTAATTTTTTACTTTTTGGCCCCACACCCGATTTTTTTAAAATTTAGATATACGGGGTGCTCGCGATTCCGAATCTGAAGTCAAATTTTGTCGGACACTTCTAGTTTTTAAGTTAAATACCTTACTCAGACCTAACCTCAAAAACACACAAACTTTGAAAAAATTTTCTTTTTTTTTAAACTGGTCCAGCCAAACTGAATGATTTTATGGTAAAATTTATTATTTACTAGAAAACATTTATTTTTACGTTTCTTTAGTCTTTATTTTTAACACAAAACACCAACAAAAAGAAAAATATTATTTTCTATTTAAAATTCAAAAAAACTATCTAGGGATTTTTAAGCCGTGGTAAAACTTGGAAAGCAATCGTAAAGCGCCTACTTTTTAAATTTAATTTGTAAAAATAGAGTTTACATTTAGGCACGTAGAGCGAGAAAGAAAAAATATTTGGAATACCATCAAGAGATGACAGTACGTATCTAAATTCTAGCGCGTCCGTCATTTTATAGTGCTCTTTTTAATAGCTTTTACGTTTTATTCATAGGGTTTCCATATCGTCTTTTTTAAATCCAGGACACATGAGTCCAAAAATCCGGACAAATCCGGAAAATTCAAAAATATATGTTATGTTGGTATAAATTTATTCATAACAATAAAAGCTAAATTAAAATAAAAATACTTTAAAAAATTATTAAAATAACCAGGCCCACAAAAAAGGTGTATGTGTCGGGTGTCACACTAAGATTTTCTGGCATCAAAATTGGGGGTCAAACAGCAAAAAAATCGGAAAATATCAGATGTTACCGATTTATTTTAATTTAAAACGTCAATTTTTAAAAAACTATAAAAGATACAAGAATTTTTTTATACAGCAGACTATGTATTTTTACCAGACCTTTACTTTAGGCTATATAACCTTTTTGTCTAAATGCAATTACTTGTCGAGTTATAATCAAAAAACCGAGTTTTGGAAAAGTTATTTTTTTATTTTTGGATTTTTTCTGAAAATTTTAAGTAATTTGTAATTTAAATAAATAAAATAAGTAATTTATTATAAACAATACCAAAAATCACATTTATAATTTTTTTTCCTATTTTGGACTGAAATTTTTTGTCAAAATTACATTTTCGTTTATATCTCCTTTATTATTTAACGTATAAAAAATGTTTAAATAACTTTTTATGTAGACAAAGGACCAAAAAAAACACAAAAATAACCATGTTTTTAATTAATACTTGAACTAACAATTTCTATTAAGACGTAGTTAATTAAAAAGTGATTTAGGTATTTATATCTTAGACAAAATACCTTTTTGTTTATTTAAAAATTGTTTTTAGGATTTGTGCAGGAGCCATAGAGGCATAACAATTAAAATGAAACTCAACTCAATAGGAAAACGAAAACCTATCCACAATCTGTAATCAAAGAAAGCAGATTTTTAAGTGTGTGTAACTGTGAAGACAGGATTGAAGTAGGCCTCCAGGCTTAAAGTTAGGCATATGCAACTTTTATTCTCTATGGTAAGGTGTGAAATTAGGACAGAATATAATCTTTATTTTTGTATATCGGGTGACCCAGAGAATATGTTACTGCTGATTATTTTCTTATTAAAAAAGATATTACTCTGGTAAATTGAGAGGTTTTTTTTTAGGGGATAGTTGCTTCCTTTGGAGATTTAATAATTTATTTTTGCTACTTCGTAGATTCTCAACAAAATTTAAGGGGTTAAAACACTTAAACCCCACTCTGCTTTTGTACATTTTTTTACCCATTCCTTTTGTAAAAAATTTAATTATAAAACTTTTTTTTATCTTGGGACAGTCCCGAAGGCTGATCCCTTTAACTAACGTACCGTGGGTGTCTCAGTGGTGAGGGGAAAGTTTGTTAACACGGGACTTAAATTTTGGAGATTGGGAGGGAAGGAAAACTTGCGGGCAGCAGGTTCCAGTCTTGACACCCGGGATAAAGGAACAAAAAAAACGGGAAGTTCGGCCTCTAACTGAACTGTAAAGGTTTTAAAAAGTTATACGGTTCCTTTTGGGGGAGCTGCCAGAGAAGGAATTATACGGCCAACTCCTCTGAGCAGAAGCCGTAAAAATACCTATAGAAAAGCGACAGATCCCCACAGCTCAGGGTGGGAAAAAGGGAGCCTTCTTTTAGCTTTGGGATCATTAATAAGACGAACTTCTTCTTTGAATGGAGTCCAAAAATCCCAAGTGTTGTGGGACGCCATTCCCCAGACATGAAAAAATATTCTAAAGAGGGTCTGATTTGGGATACATACAGAGGTACAAATTGGAAGAAGAAAAAATTTTTTCTTAAGAGAAATAATTTTTTTTTTGAAGCTGCTGTTTATGGATAAAATGGGGGGTTGTGCCAGTTGAGGTTATTCTCAAAAGTAACGCGACAAGATTAAACGACTCTTTGTTCTTAGAACTTGGCCGCTCATATGTAAGGGATGAGCATTGGCAGACTTTTGACAGGAACATGACTGTTTTTCGAGGCATTAAACTGAACAAGATTTTGGCGCCCCAATCCAAGATAAGTTTGAGGTCTTGTGAAAGATATCTGCATTGACCTGCGCTTGTTTTCGAAATCAGGATTACACGGTGGCTTAAGAAATTGAATACTAGAGGGAGGGTCCCATCGTCAGAAAAAAGTATTTTTTAAGAAGAAACAAGGGGGGGTGGGTGCCAGCACTGAGCCTGGGGCACCAATAATTTGGTAAACTGGGAATGACCATCTACACTAACTGATATACGTCGATTAGAAAGGAAACTGGAAAGCCAAGAGCAAAGCTTAGGTGGAAGACCGTAGAAGGAAGTTTGTTAAAGCCCATCATGCCAGACCGATCGAAACCCGGATATGTCAAGAGCAACGATCTGGGATTCACCAAAAAACCCTCAGGGATTTTGTTCCAGTTGTGTGAGAAAAAGGGAAAGAAGATCAGCGTGGATCTACTGTGAGGAACCTGTAAGATTTATGTTTTTCCAGATACTTTGTTTGGGAATGAATTTTTCCATTACTTTGAAACAACTGAAAGAAGAGATATAGGGGCTATAGTTGGAAGGAAAACTTTGGATCCTTTTGGGGACAGGTTACACGTGAGCTTTCCCAAATCTCCGGGAAAAAGCCCGTGTCGTAAGAGATTCGAAAGAGGCGTTAAGATGGGTGCAAGCTCGAGCACATTTTTTTAAAACGAGCTGGTATGCCATCCAGCCCAGACGATTTTTTAGTATTAAGAGAAGAAAGATACGTTGATTTGTTTAACTTTAAAAATTATATCGACATTTTATGAGAAACAGGGACAATGTTGGAAGGGGAAGATTAGTAGGAGGATCAGCGTAGAATTGGCAGCAAATTTTTTCAAATAGTTCGGCTTTTCCTTTGAGGTAGGAGACAATTCCATCTTCAGAGATTAGGTGGAAAATTTTTGCAAAAGTTCGACTAATATTTTTGGCAAAGGACCAGAAAGTTTACTGCTATTTGAGCAAGAGAGAAATTTATCTTTTTTTCGATTGTTAAAATGGTCTTTTTCTTCTGAGATAGTCTGATTATACTGATTTCTGCTTGATGCTAGCCGTCGATTTTCGGGGTTTGGGGGTTTTTAAAAAAACTTTTTGTGGGCTTGAATTTTTAAAAGTCTGGCTTTGTCACAGGGTTTAGAAACCACGGTTTGTGATTTGAAGTTTGGTTCTTTTTAGTGTGGGAATATAGGTCTCAATGCCTAGTTGAATTTTTTGGTATTTGTTACAAATTTGGAAGGATCAAAGTAGAAAAAACAGGTAGGATCCCAAGGGTAGCTGGCAAAGAAATTTTCTCAGACCATCCCAGTCGGCCGAATTTAGTGCCAGAGGGTTTGTGGCGTGCCAAAACTCGCGATGCTAGATCTTCATAAGGTTTTTAAATTTGATTCTTGACATAACCTCAAGCGACTTGTAAATTGGACACCTTATTGCAATTTTACACAAAGTTTTACCAGTACCATTTAATAATTTCTCTGCTTGTGGAATATAAAAATGTATTAAAATTGTAACTCAATCTACTCTGGCGTTACGAAAAAAATGTTGCATTTAAATGTTTTCTCTCTGGACCTGAAAAAAACATATTTTGGTTAAAAATTACGTTATTATAAATATGTTCCTTATTTAAAGATTTTAATTGGCAGATGTTTTAAAATTCTACATTTTTATTTCCGAAAATCAATTTGATGCTGATTAAGAATCTTAGGTAAAAATTTAAAACGGTGGATTTTGGTATAAACCTATTTGCCTCAGATTCAGGATACAAGGGTTTTTGGGGTGCTGGGTTAAAATTTGGAAATTTGAAAAATAAACCGAATTGTCTTAACTTAAAAATATAAGAAATCGATTGCTTTCGGAATCGGACCACGTACCCTGGTTTTAAAAAGTATGTCGATTTCAGCCTTCGGATCCTTGAAAAGAAATTGGTTTGTTTATTCGATTCCAAAAGGATTCGACTTCGAGTCGTAATGGGACACAGAGCAACAACAGATTCCTTAGGTCGAAATAATGCATTTAACGCAATTTGCCCTATACCAAAGTTGATAATAACAAAGATACAGGCTGTCAAACTTTTAATTTTGTATTCGTTTTTGGCAAGTGAATGACTTGGGTGTAATTTTGACGAAGGCTTGTTTAACCTTCATATCGTCACACCGTATGCTGAGCATTCAGAATGTTAGCTTCATTAAGAGAAATTCCTGACACTTCACCTGCCCAAAGGCAATTATGTCACTGTATAACTGCTTGGTAAGAAGTGTACTGAATATTGCTCAGTTATCTGGCAGCCCTGCTATGTTTACCATATCGATGCAAGAGTACAACATAAATTCATTAAATATTTGTTATTTAAATATCGTTTTTCGTATCAAGACGTTCGCTATGGAACTAGATTGCTTCTGTGTGGTATGCAGACGCTGGAGAATAGACGGGTGACAAGCTCTCCTCTGTTTCTTTATAAACTGGTTAATGGGATGATTCACTGTAGTGATTCGCTGAGTTTGGTGGATTTCTTGGTCCCCAGGCGTCGAACTTGTCACACCTCCCTCTTCTTCGTGAAAGGACATTTACGTTTATTGACTGCATGTGTCAAAATTATAACAAATTTTATTACAATTGTGATATCTTCAATATTGGCCTGTATTCTCTTAAAAGATGGCTAAGGTTTGGCGACGTCTGATTTAAGATTTAAGATTAAATTTTTAAACCCCATCGAGTATTTACTTAAATGGGACTGCTGTATCAGTGTTGATATGTATTGTTTGAGTTTCCTGCTATGTGAAACTTCATCTTCTTGTAATATTTTTAGCAACTATTGTATGTAGTGCAGTTAGCAAGCATTTTAAGCTTTTTTTTATTTTGTATGTATTTTTAAGTTTTTTTTTATGTTTTGTATGTTATTTCTTTTTATATTAATTTTTGTACCATTTAGGATTTATCCCGGTAGTGTACTGTACTGTGAATAAATAAATAAATAAATAAAGTAAAAAATTGGGGATTTGGGTTCCTTAGGGCAAGAAATTTAAATTTGTTCAAAATGTATACACTAACGGCACAAACTGGAGAAACACCATTTTAGGCACAATCTTATATAAACAATCTTATATTAAAATTGATTTTAATGATTTTATATTAAGGCTTATTTGTACTTTTCGTAGAGTAAATAAATTTAGATAAACAGGGAGTACTGCGGAAAAGAAATATTTTAAAATTTTACAATGACAAAAGTGGAGAAACAAAATATTTACCTAATTAGTAGTGACTTAGTAATGTGTGGCATATCCTTTATTCTTTAATACTTGAATACACTGACTTTCATGGAGTGGATTAAGCTGTCAATGTAGTCTTGTGATATGGAATTCCATTCTTCTTGAAGGGCTCTTAACAAATCGTTGTGGTTTTTAAATTTTTCTTTATTTTTTTGCCTAATTTTCCTGCCTAAATGTTCCCAAAGGTTTTCGATGGGGTTTAGGTCAGGACTCTGTGCAGCCCACTTCATTAGAGGGATGTTGTTGTCCTGAAACCACTTTTTAATCACTTCTCGCAGTATGTTTGGGGTCATTATCTTGCTGAAAAGACCAAATCTAGTGGCATATTTTCCCCAGCATGAGGAAGCATATGGTGTTCAAAGGATATACAAAAACTGGAACTAGTCCATTTTTCCATTTACTTTACCAATGGCCCCATTCCCCAACCAGAGAAACAGCCCCACACCATAATATTTCCACCCCCATGTTTTACTGCTGTCTTTGTATACCTTGATCCAGTCTAGTGTTTCTAGGACGACGAACCCATTGCATGCCATCCGATTCAAACAAGCAAAACTTGCTTTCATGGGAAAAAGCACCGTTCTTCCATTTTTTAATTGTCCATTCCAAATGGTCCTGGGCAAATCCGGATCCTAGCCGCCCTATTCTTCTTGGATATTAAAGGCTGGTTGACGTCCGTAAAGGCCCATTTCGGTTAACTGACGGCGAATGGTTCGCAAAGATACTTTTACTTCCGGTATTCTTTTGATTTCTTCAGTAGTCATAAAAGGATTTTCAGTGACTAACCTTTTTATTTTTCTCTCTCTGCCGCTTTGTCCATTTTCTTGGCCTACCCGTCCTGGGATGGGTAACTACAGAGTTTTTAAAAGGAGCAATGGTTTTGCAAACTACTGATCTATGCCTATTAATTTGTCTTGCAATATCACTTTTTTTAACACCAGCTTGAAACTTTGAAATAATTAAATTTTTAAGATCAGTACTAAGGTCAATTCCACGAGACATTTTGCACAGTGTAACACAATATATCAACAAACATTAAAACCGAACTGAAAAATAAGTTAAGATTCTTTTTAACAGTGGAAAATAAATGCTGCTTGGAATGTTTCTCCACTGTCAGCAAAACTTTAAAAACAATTTTTTCTGCGAATGATAAAGATAAGATAAAAAATGTTGAACATTTTTAAATAGCATTAGCAAAGATTAATATAGTCCAGTAAATATTTTTACAAATTTGTTATATTTTTAAAATTTATTACCATAAAGTAAATGTTTCTCCACTTTTGGCCGATAGTGTACTATTTAGTCTCTAGGGATAACTGTTTTTCAAAATAAACGCACTTGAAGGTCTCCGCAATTTTCTATGGAAAATGGGTTTCGACCACCATTTTTAAACTTTGAAAGTAATAGTTTTAAACATGCTGATCAAAAGATTTCACAGGCAATAAACCTGTTCTTTAACTTCCCAAAATCACCCTCAAAGGTCATTGGGGATGACCTTCAAAGCTGATTTTGGAGGGTTAGGAGGAGTTTTTGGGATTTGTGCCTTCGTAAAGACTTTTGATCAGTTGTGTTGAAAAACTATTAGTTTGCCAAGTTTCAAAACAACTTTTGAAACCCATTTTTCATAGGAAAATTGCGGGTCCTTTAAAGTGCGTTTATCTCGAAAACAGTTGCTCCTAGAGACCTAAATAAAGTATACATTTTTACGCAGCGGGAATTATAGTAACCTTTTTTAATAATAGTTTCAATATACTAAGCAAAAAAGTTATGCCATTTAAATTTCTCCTTTTTAGTGCAGAAATTATTACGAAAAAACAAAAATAAAAGTTTGACACCCTGTATCTTAGTTATTACCAACTTGTGATAAGGCAAGTTTATGTTAATTGCATTATTTCGACCTAGGAATCTGGCTGTTGCTCTGTGTCCTACTACTTTGGGACACCCTGTATATCAGTTATTGCATGTGGTCACTCTTCTAGTCTTCACTAAGTTATTCCACCCACTGAATGTCTTCTATGGTTAATCCTATCCTTTGTTTTGCTGATGATAGTAACTTATATTCCGTTAAGCCAATCTTTAAACTCTACAGTAGAAAACAGGCGCAAGGTTATGCAATTTATCTCTTTTACATGAACTTAAATTAATTTTAGGATTAAGGCGTCAGAAAACATACAGTCATTGCCCTGCTGTCGCGAAAATTCTAGAGTCACTGCAGCATCTTAATCCATTTACTCTGTATGTATCCTACATTAGACTCTCTCTGAAATGTTATTTCAATGTCTAGGGACTGACGCCTCCACAATTCTTAGCGTTCTTAATTTTTCGTTCGCCCTTAGCCCACAAAGAAGCTGTACCATTATGCTTTTTTAAAGATATTTTCACGGCTTCTAGTAGCCCCCAATAGAGAATCTCGCAGGTTCCTGCTAAACTTTCCATTTTATTTGTTTCTTCATCCCTATATTCTCTGCCAGCAGATTTTCCCGGAAAAACCTTCTTCTTTTAAGTCCCGTGTTTATAAACTGCCTTCCATTCGACCTAAGACATCCGCGTTGTGTTAGTATTTACTTTTAAGCCTTCATAAGCGTAGTTCATGTTTGCGAAATGCGATTTACGAATTACGAATTCGCAAAATTCTTTCCGCCGGTTTTTGTGGTATTTCATAGCGCTGCGACTGCGAATTTTTTAGGATTTATTGCTGGAACTGTTGTGGCAAGATGCAAGATGGAAGTATTGACTCTCTGTATTGACGTTTTAATTAATTTCCCTTCTCAAAACTTTTTGTGTTATTTATAATTTTTTTTTTTAACAATATTGTATCTTTATGCTAGGTATTTCTCTGTGTATTGTTTTAACAAACATTTATAATGCTTTGGTCGTCAGTGAATAATAATAAGGATCAAGTTGAAAATTTTTACTGGTGAAGAAGGGCTATTGCATTTACTGACCTTCATAATTGCATCTTATAAGGTGGATTTATTAAAACAAAAAACAACAAAAAATAGAATATACTTTATTCCCATAAAGTCTTTATACAGGCAAATAACATAAAATAAAAATAAAAAATTACAACTTATTTTAACCTTTGAGCATATACTTATAGAGGAAGCCTTGCTACTAGGCAGCAAGCGAGAGCGACAAAAGAATTACATTATAACCTTTCCCTCTCGCTTCTACGTGCTCATTGGTCGGTGAGAAGGGTATATATCCCTCTCGTCGTGCTGATTCGTCAGCCAGTCCTTCTCGACCAATTAGCACGTTGGAGCGAGAGAGAAAGATTATATTTTGATTCATCTTTCTCTCTTGCACGCTTTTTGGCACTGTCTTAACGGTGAGGCTGAATCAGTAGGAATATGCTGGAATCTTTAAACTTTTTTGTTTTGCATTTTACTTGAAATCACAACTGCATATGAGCTTGGTTAAAACATATGAGAGAATGACAGGTTGTTATGAAAATGAAATAAAGGATCGCTTTAATCCTATAAGAATATGATTTTATCGGAAAAAAACACCCTAGTTTTCTTTTATTTTAGAACCTTTTAAAAGCACACAACGATCCCCCTTTAATCCTCGTTTCGTCAATGCCGCCCAAGCATAAAAATATACAGAATTTGCATTTTACAGCACCTTAGACAACACTCTCATTATATATATATATATATATATATATATATATATATATATATATATATATATATATATATATATATATATATATATATATATATATATATATATATATATATATATATATATATATATATATATATATATATATATATATATATATATATATATATATATATATATATATATATATATATATATATATATATAAATAAATATTACATGGCCCCAGAATTGAACCGTAACTTAATCTTTGATCAACGCCAAAATCAAACGAGTATCTATATCAATACGCATGCTCGTGGTCTTTAATTTTTGCGGAATTCGCAAAATCTTAAATCAAAGTCAATTTTTCCCGCTTCTCACATTTCAAATATTACGAAACGCGAAAAAAGTGACATTAACCTCTTGACAGCTGCCTATTTTTAAGTCGACCAATAAGAATCCGTCAATTTTCCTGCCCCCTAGATTTTAAATATTGCGAATCGCAAAAACTTAAGAATAGAGAGTCTACAATTGACACATTTGAAATCGACCAATCAGAACAAGTTTCGCAATCTGCAAATCGCATTTCGCAAGCATATGAACTACGCTTATAGACTGTCCTAAGAAAAAAAGCTACTAATTTGAGAAAATTGTACACAGATTATTAACACAAACCTCCATTTAAATGTTGATTTAAGAGCACACACAAAAATAACACTTTAACCCTTACCTTTTTTAAGTTTGTTAAAATACCATGTTTTATGATTTTGACACAAAACTATGTTCGACTGGTAAAGTTAAGGGGCTACCGTACTTTCCTACTGGCGCTACCTATGAGCAAGTAGCAAAATTATTTGTTAACAAACTAATGTCTGCCATCTAACAGTGCGTAAACGAACTATCGGCAAAATGATAAAGTTCTATATGATCTGCCATGATATATTTAAATTATTTCGAAAAGATGGCACTACCTATGTTAATAAAGCAGCGCATTCGCCATATATTACCTGTTGTTTTTTTTTTTAACTTTTACATAATTTTATGCAGAAAAATTTAGAATTATTGTTCATATATATAAAAGAACCGCAATAATGGATATTAAAAGTTTTAATGTACTCTTATATTTTGTAGATTCCTATGAACGGCTTCACTCGACTATGCTGTGCCGATGTGGACCGCAAATCAAGAACCGCATAAAACCAATACAGTTATTGATGGATCACCATCTCGTTTAAAACTCTCTGGCTATGTCTAGTTTAAATAAAGGAATATTTAAGTAAGTTAATACAATGTTTCGTTTATTATAACCTAAATTAAGGAAACTTTGTTGTAATTGTATCAACTGTATTTTCTCCTTCTATCTAAAATACACATTATTTATTTTGTAATATTCTGGTAATATTTAAATAAAAGATGGAGATTTTAGTCCCTAAAATTGCATGCGCAAATCCTAAACTGTTTTGCAGGATTCATAGAGAGGAAAAAATATTAAAGTGTTTCTTTTTAGCAGAATTATTCCATAAATTAAAACATCTATTGAACTATTTCACTTACTGCCTTTATTTTTAATGACAGTATTATTTATTTATTTACATTGCAACTGTGTGTATTTTTATTAAATTCTTTATTTAGCACAAAGTACTAATTACAAAATTTACCATAGGTACAGTCTCAAAATTATACAAATTAAAATCTGTAAAAACCTTGTCCAAAACACGCAAAATTAAAAATATAGTCACAAAAAAAAATATACAATAAAAACAACAATTACAAAACAAACATCAACTTATTGAAAAAAAAGAAAAAAAATATATAAAGTCACCAAAATAATAAAAACTTATACGGATCCTAATTTTAACCCTCCAAGAAATACAATTTTAATTTTCTTTAAAAACATCAACAGACTTCGAAGATTTGATTTCATGCGGTAAATCATTAAATCTTATCAGACTCTGTGGAAAACTGAATTTTCTCCCATTTTTTTTTTTTTGAAGAACAAAGAAATCATTTTGCCTCTTGTGTTATAACGATGTACTTCCCTGGTGCGAACCAGCCTATTGACCAACATGTGGAGCCTGACCAATGTAAATTTTAAAATAAAAACTAGGTGTGAGGTATTCGAAATACAGCCTAACAGGTAACCACATTTTAACAGTCTAGCATGAATCTGATTGGAGTGCTTTTTGGACATGATAAAATCAATCTCATGGCTCGATTTTGCAATTTTTGAATTCTAGATAATTCATTTTGGTTCAGCAGATACAAGATGGTAGAACAGTAAGTTAAATGAGAAAGAACCAACGTATTATAAATAGTTATTTTGTCCACATGGATAAATATGGAGCACACTCTAAAAAGATAATTAATACTATAATTTAATTCTAGATATTATATAATTAGCATGTTCTTTAAACTTTAAATCTTTATCTATTATCACCTTAATACATTCAATACTAGAACCATTTTATATGCACATTATAATTACCATTTACAAATTCACTATACATCCTTTCATTTCCTATTATCATACATTTACTCTGTCAGCATTCACCTTCAATGAATTTTCACAAGTATATTTATATATTTTTGAAGAACATTGTTTATTTTAATAACACTGCTCCAGATTTTTAATTGGTACATAAATTAGTGTATCATCAGCAAAGAGGTGAATGCTAACATCATCCGCCACATCCACATTGTCATTTATATATAAACAAACAGTAATGGTCCATTATACTTCCTGAGGTACTCCATGACTATTATCAATTTCATTTGATAACCTCACCATTCAACCTTACTTTATTTTCGGTTATCCAAATAACTTATAAACCATTTTAATACAGTACCCCCTAATCCCATTTTTTGTAATTTTGCAATTAAAATTTCTCGGTCTATGGTTTCAAAAGCTCTTTTTAAATCTAGAAAACTGCCGCCAACGTTCCTACACCCTCATCCAAACAACACTCCACTCATCAAGCACAATTTTTGAATCACAGTTTCACAGTAATGTTTTCTTCTTAAAACCCCGATTGAAAATCATTTATTGTTGTTTGTTTCCACATGCTCAAAAGTTGTTCATATACATATTTCAGAGCTTTCTATAGCTGGTAACATGTTTACAGGACGGAGGTCTGCGGCCAAAAATTGCATTATTTTTTGGGAACAGGGACAACACAAGCCACCTTTTAAGCGCTGAGGGTACTCTGCCCTGCTCCAAAGAAGAGTTTATTAAGTTTAGCAAAGGGTCCTCAACACTATCATACACATTCTTTAAAATTCAACATGGATTTCATCAGAATTACTTCTGTTTGGAAGAGAAAAGCATAATCTTTTTAAGAGTTTCCCTGCTAAGAAGTTGAAATTCGTTAAAATTAATTTTATTATTGGCGTAGATTGACAAAGTTTGGAATCAGTGTCCTTTATCTATATTATCAACAATATCGGCTACACTTTCAATGTAATACTTATTAAGTAAATCAGGTAATTTATTTGTGTCAGTTTCTGCCAATATTATTATTAAATTCTATTTCATTTAAATAGTTTTGTTTTTTATTTTGTGGCATAAATTCCTTAAGAGTCCTCCACATTTCAGTAGAATTATTTTTACAATTATCTATTCTGCTTTCAAAACTCTTTTTCATTACGTATCGTTTTGACCACTTTGTTTCTATTTTTTTATAAAGTTGCTTGTTTTCCTCACTTTTATGTTGCATAAACTGTTTGTAATCTCTTGATTCTATCAAAAACAGCCCTTTCAACCCTTTCATTCCACCCTTTTCATACTTATATCTCGGTAAAATCCTGATTTGTTTTTTGGGGTAACTTCATCCAAAACCCTTAAAATTGAAGTAAAAATGTGTAAACTTTACATTAATATCCCGTATATGGTAATCCCAATGCATTAATGATAGCCGTTCCTTGATCAATGTATAATTTTAATCTTACCACGGGGTTTCTAAAAAATGCGGGGAGAAATCTTCTGGTTATAAAAATATCTATATCTAGTTGAACAATATAATGGTCACTAATCCTAGGGGTTTTAAGAACCCTCACACTGTTTCCCATATTTACATTTTTCACAAAACAAGATCTATAATTGAATCACACCATGAATTGTTTCTCTAGTAAAAACCAGTAAATATTACTGATTTAAAGCAACGTCATTTGTATATTTTTTAATCTATTTGTATATATGAAATCACCTAACCAATTAATATTAAAATATCCCACAATAATTACTGGTACATTAATATCATAGATATATTCATCACACATGTTCAAAAATTTAAAAACTGTGCATCACTACTGCTAGCGAATGATGCTACAAACTATATGTAAGTTTTTTTTCATTCCATCTTAACTAATACACTTAAAAAGCCAGTAATTTTTTAAGTATTTAAATTTCCTTATTTTTGAAACAATTAAATCTTTTCTAACATACATCTTACCCTCCAGTATGCCTACTACAGCTATCTTGTCTAATATCTAAATAACCATCTATGTTTACTTCCACACTCATTGATATCATCAATCAAGTGAGCCTCAGAAATACATGCACATACATTCTTATTACTAGCGAATTTATTTCATCAAAATGTGCCAGTGTACTTCCAGAATTAAAATATAAAATACTACCTGAACTACTGCGTAATGATTGTACATTTCTTAATAAAGGGATGAATTGGATTTGCCTAATCTAAAAACACTCTCTTCACTATTAACTGGCGGGGTTAGGGGCCGAACAGTGTCAGGCAAACAAAGCAGAATCCTCTTTGTCAGAGGTACTCTCCCCTTCACCACTAAAAATTGGCACATTTTAGATGTGGATCGTCGGACGACTCTACCAATGGGACATATATGAGAGACTTATAGATACTAACATTGGGACTCACTTCACTTGCAATAGACTTTGCTAATACATAGTTTTTAAGTTTATTACCCCACTCATTCATTATATTAATGTTGAAAAGACCCCTCTGAAACACAATTTACCTTATTTTAAAATTCCTAAGTCATCATTAAACATATAAATCTTACTGATATTTTTAATGTTGGACAAAACCATTGTAGACAAAAAATGAAATTTGTAATCATACATAATTTAAGTTTATTCCAGATGTTTCTTATTTTGGGGTATTTGTTGATCGCAAAGTCATTACCTCCCCGCTGTAATAACAACATAGTCATTTCTACCAAAGTCTTTCACCAATAAATCCAAATTTTCAATAACATTGTCATATGTTCCACCGGGCTTGATAATACACTGGATCTTAAAGTTTGTTTGTCTTAATTCGGTTGTTAGAGCTTGATTTAGATATCTAACTGATTCATCACCCAGCACCAGAATATTCCTACAGGTAGGATCCACTTTAACGCTAGGTAAAAGGGTATGATGTGTTGGATCTGCTTGGTTCGTTATAGGACATTCTACTGGCTGCTCCTCTCCCAGTGGCAACTTGAATTGGTTCCCTGTGGTTCACTACAAACAGACTTCCTGTCCTTGCACTGTTCTTTTTTAGAATAAATACTTCACAATTAAGTTCTTTTAAATCCTTTACACAAAGTTCATTCTCTTTGTTAACTGCTCTCTAATACTTGTGAGTATATTGTTCTTCAAAATATTGGGTTCATGCCATTTCTTTTGAGATCCATATTTTTACACTTAAAGTCTTCAAGTTGTTCTAAAATTATTTTATTCTTCTCCATAGTTTGCAGCATTTCTTTGTTAAGCTTAGATATTCCTTTTTCTCTGCTCCACAATCGTGTCTTTGTAATCTTGCTCAGCATTTAAAAGGGTATCCCTCGAAGTCCTTGGTATTTCTGTCTTATTCTCTTTATGTGAACATCTTTATTCTTGTTCTCAGTGTGAAGCACATTTACTTGTTCACGTGTTCTGGATTTCTGCCCCCATACTTAGTTTCCTAGAGTCAAAAACTGAGCATCCTTTCTGCACTTTCGGCTTTAGATTCTTCTAACAATTCAATTAACTTGTTATTCTTTAACAAAGTTTTTAGGACAATACCTACAATCCGAACAGAAAAAGAGTAAATTTCTGAGTCAGTGCAACTGCATGAGCTTCCCGTGGTATTGATGCTTACACAGGTCCTGCAGAATACTTTTCTGCATGAGTCACAAGGAGCTCCAAACAATTCCTCATCCTTCGGCCGTGCCTTAAAAACACATTCTGCTTGACACTTGTTACAGAAAATAGACATTTTCGTAATTATTTATACAGAAAAACAAACAATAGGCAGGTCAGTCCTTTGTTGTATCAAACCAATCAGACACGTAAGTTGAGAGAGCAAAGATATAAACTGCTCTAAAAGTTTATTATTTATTTTTATTACTCGATTATATATTTTTATGTGTGTATTCTTTACAAAACCTGAGTTTAGATATAAAAAAAATTTGTAGGCTTTATTCAAGATCTCACTTCTTGTTTAGAAGAAAAAATAATGCTTTTTAAAAGCTTCAGTAAAAATAGCACTTTGTAATTTCACCCCAGGTATGTTTATAACTTTTTTTCATAAGTTATATTTGTTTTTAGATCATACTTCAAAAAATTTGTTAACAGATGTCCAGTCAGTTTCCCATGTACAACAATTTAAGCCTCGTCTTGCAGTTTTCATAAAGTCGGTTCCGCATACATTTCCATAATTCGCAATAAATATATCAAGAAACAAAAATCTCTGAATATATCCTGACGAGAATCATCGAAACATGTCGACGTGTAGGTGTCCCTTGATATTTGTAAGTAAATCTATTTTTTTTTTCTTTTTAAGGTAATTTTTTTTCTTATTTTCTTATAGGACTCACTGCCGATTTTATTAAAATTTAGTATACAGGGATCGTTGATTACGAATTTTAAGTCAAATTTTGTCGGACACTTCTAGTTTTTAAGTTAAAACACCCTACTCGGACTTAACCTCAAAAATGCATAAAAATTCCTCCTTCTTGAAACTGGTCACAGCCAAAATGAATGATTGTATGGTAAAAATTTATTATTTATTAAGATACATTTATTTTTAGGTTTCTATAGTCGTTATTTATTAACAAAAATTACCAACAAAAGAAAAATTTTTTTTTTTTAAAATTCAACAAAACTATCTAGGGATTCTTAACCTGTGGTACAACTACTTTTTAAATTTTAATTGTGTAAAAATGGAGTTTACATTAACTGCATTTATTTTGTTTGTGTTTAAAAAAGAGAATGTTGTCAATTACCTATTTAATTAATACCTAATTAACTAATCCAAATTCAGAGAAATGCGCCCCTGCCTCACTTGTATTAATATCTAATCTAAATAAAAACACCTTGCAATATAACTGCTGGAGTCCTTATGCACCCTTATCATAATGCACCTTTTACAAAAGAAAAAAATAATGCTTTTACTTGGATTAAATACTTCTTATAAAATTTTCCAATTTCTCTATTAAAGATGTTTTTATTTTTTTTACATTTAATGCTGGTAAAATAATTTAAATATGACGCCTTTTAGTTTCACTAACTTCTGTCTAAAAATCCCTAGATAATTTCCTGAATTGATTTTGAATATAAAAATAAATTTTGAATGTGTTTTTTGGTAAAACTAATGAGTAAATAATCGGAAAAAGAAGTTTATCCACAAAAAAAAAAAGTGTTCTACAATAAATCAATTAGTTTTGGCTGTGACCAGTTTCAAGAAGGAGAAATTTTGGAAATTTTCCGTTTTAAGGTTAGGTCCGAGTGGTTGTTTAAACTTAAAAACTAGAAGTGTCCGACAAAATTTGACTTCAGATTCGTGATTAGCGCCCCAAAAAAACCCTGAGCTGGGATTCTGTCAAAATATAAGGAAAGAGAATGTCAAAATAGGGATCACTTGTCTTTGTTGCCCTTTGATTGATTGATTGATTGATAATCTAAATACACAAGTTGGTTTTGTCCGCCTCGACACTGCAGCCTTCGGGGCTTGTTGTGTATTTGTTTCAGTTAAAAAGGGTTTTACACCTTAGACAGGTGTAGAGCCTTTTTCTGTTCTTTTCTGGTTTCCAGCCTCCTGGTGGTTAGTGTCCACCATGAGGTTTTTATTTTTTTTCCAGTATGTAAGTGCAGGGCACTCATATATGATGTGAGAGGGTGTCTCTTCCTCTATAGATGAACATAGTGTGCAAATGTTTTCTTAGAGTGCAGTGTCCGGTTATTAATCCTGCCCATTCTAATCTGATTCCTATTTAGTTTTAGTAGTTCACTTGTCAAAGCTTTCGATGGTGATTTCCCCATTGATTTATGTGATTTTGCCTTGGAATGGTTCCAGTATGACTGATGTTGTGTTTGAATCCACCGAGTCATGTAGCCACGAACCGAGGCTTGGTATTCCAAAACAGGTTCAGGACCCACAAAACTTGCTGCGGAGCCTGCCTGGCCAGGAGTCTGCATTTTCATTGCCCTGTATTCTGTGTCCTGGCACCCAGGAAAGTGTAACTTTGTTTTGGTTAGCCAGTTTAGAGGCATTGCAGACATTTCCCAAAACCCAACCTTGAGTTGACTTGTTGGGATGCCAAAGTTTTATGGCGTTTTGACTATCAGAGAAGATAGTAATGCCCCCTGCCCTTATATCTCCTCCTCAAGTTCTCTCGCAGACAAAGTTCAATGGATATATTTCCGCCTGAAAAAGTGGCTTTTTTTCGGGGAACATAAGCTTTAAAACCCGGGGGGGTCATACCATGTATTCCTGCGCCGGCTCCATTGTCGTCTTGGATCCATCGGTATACCAAACCAAATTTCGAGACTGACCAGGAGATCGCTCACTACCGTGTTCCCCTTTTAAGGTAACTCAAAAGTTTTCTTGTTTCAAAAGAATGGGAAAAGGAATGTCAAAAAATTTGCTTACAGAATCGGACCCCTGTATACTAAATTTTAATAAAATCGGTCGAAGGCCCGTTAAGTAAAAAATCCATCTTTTTAATAATCTCTTCTTTTATTAACAGGGGATACCCATTTAAAAATATTTAACATTTTTTACTTTTTCATTAGGTTCATTTATTTAAAGAAATAATAAAACATTTCTATGTTTTTAGTAATATTGTCGCAAGGGCATACTTTCCCTTCACAATTTACTTAAAAATTTGGAATTATATAGAATTTAAAATAAATATATATCTTTTCTTTATTCTGGAGAAAAGCCAAATAATTTTTTCTACTAAATGTTGTAATGATACACAACTGTAAGATTGTCCAATTTTAAGAATTTACTTGTTAGTTATCTTGTAAGATGATTTTTAAGTGGTAACATGAACATTTTTTAAGACCTTTTTTCAAATTGCAAGATTTTTCGATATTTTTGCCTCTGTGTGTGTATACAGTGTGCCCAAGATAAGAATAAACAGCATGGGGATCTCCGAAACGGTAAAAGATAGATGGGTAGTTTAAATTTGGCAATGCTGCGTATTGGGGAGCTCAATAACGTACCGTTGAAAAATTAAAGTTATATTTCGTATTTCCGGCAATATGGCGAAAAAAGAAATTTTTAATTTTCGTTTTTATTCTTACTAGTTTATTTCGAAAGTTAGAAAAAAAACTTAAAATACATTCTCTTTGAAACTTTTTGCGCCTAACGTATTGCGAAGTCAAACATTTCTAACGACGTTTCGTTTTTGTTAAACCATCATCAACTTTTATTTTTAAATACGGCCCCGGGCTTTTTATTTAATTTTTTTTGAACCTGATATTATTCCAATTACAAAAATGTGTAACACTTAATATTTATTTAACAAATATGAAACGCCCCTATAGAAAATCATGTGCTTTCCTTGTCTAACTTATAGTCTTTTTTTAAAAAAAAAGTGTTTTGCATTATTATAATTGGGATACAAACTGCTTTAAAAAATGCAATAAACAATTAAGAGCCGTTTTTAAAAAAATAAAGTTGATAATGGTTTAGCCAAAACCAAACTTCATGAAAAAATTGACTTTACCAATATATGAAGCGCAAAAAGCTCCAATTAGAATGTATTTTTAGATTTTTTGTAACTTTTGAAATAAACTAGTAAAAAATAAAAACGAAAATCGGAAATCTCACTTTTTTCGCTATATTTCTGGAAGTACAAATTATAACTTTAGTTTTACAACGGTGTATTACTGAGCTCCCAATACACAGCTTTGCCAAATTTAATCTTTAGTCCGATTTAAAGTTGAAAAGGCCACCAGCGTCATCAGCATGCGTTGTTCTCTCTCACTTTAAAATTATTCCCGTTCTCGTCGCTCTATTCCAAATTTAACAACGTATGGGTGGAGCGTAGAGAGAGAGAAAGACTTAATCTCGGACTCTTTTGGTATGACGTTCCTGGCCTTTTCTTCTTTAAATCGGACTCTATAGTCGGAATTATACTCATTTGTAGTTACGTTATCCAGGTGAGAAAAAACGTATGTCGTAAATTAATAATTAGACATTTTTGTTAATCAATATTAGGTTAGAAAATTTACTGTCGCGTTCAGAAATTCATAGTCTGTTTGTTTTTTTGTATACGTTCAGAAATTAACAAATGATGATTTAGGGCTGGGTTTTACCAACAATTTTAAGGAACCCTTAGCACAAGTTATTCCTTAAAATGGCCAAACAAGCAATCTGATTGGCTACATTGGAGATTTAAGGAAAAATAACGCTAAGGGTTCTTTCACCGGGGAGCTTCACGTATCTCGCTCCTATACAGGAGCTTTTTCGCCCCCTACCTGCCTGACGCGACTCCCCGGGTCGAGATGCAAACGTGAGGGCTCCGTCTCCCGATACGTGGCGGCTCCGCTCTCCGTTTGAAAGCTCCATTGGACTCGTTGCATTTTGGTGCTAAGAGCCTTTCCTCTCCCTCAGGAGTGAGAGCTGAAGCTCCCCGTGTGAAAGGAGCCTAATGGTTCCTTAAAATTGTTGGTGCAACCGGCCATTAGCAGTATATTATCATTTTTACATTCGTCTATACACTTTCAATCTCAAAAAAATAAAAATAATCTTGTAGTATTTATTTATTAACAAACTTAGTAACAATTAACAATTAATATGATTAATCATGAATAATAAACAAACCATCAGATAATTTTAAATATATTGGTTTTTTTCCCAGAAGGGAACAAGTTTGAAGCGCAATCGCACTTCAAATTGAGAATGTAATACAACGAGCAGTAGATGTACCAAAAACTGAGCTTACAAAAATTGTGAATAATAGGAAGAATGGTATAAAATTATTTTAACCTCGGGGGAAAATTTCAAATACTCATAATTTAATTTACTTGTTTATAAAAAAATACTGCCTGGATGAATATGTTAACACATCAAAATGTAAATATAAATCCAAAAATAAAAATACAAACTCAAAAAAAACAAACATATTGCATTGCCAAGTTAATGTAATTGTAACGATAGGATTAAATACTTAAATGACGATCATGAAATAAAATTTGCAAGCACACAAAAACCTCAGTCTCGTCAGTATTGTCAGGCCCGAACTAAAGTAAGATATTGTCTTCGTCGTCGTCGTCTGTTAGTCGTAATTACAAGTGGCGGAATATCAGAGGCCCACACTCGTATTGCCTCCCAAGCCGCTTGAATTACCTTTTCTGTATGAATTACATATTTTTGCCATTGATCTATAGAAATTTCGTTTATAACCCTTTCCCCATGAAAGAACTTCTGGGTGACCTCTTAAGATGGAAATATATTGATGTATTTTCGTTTACATTCCGACCATACCATTTCAATTGCATTAAAAAATTTTTATTTTTGATATCTCCTTAAAAAATGTATTCTTTTATGAACAATATCTGGCAAGTCCATTAAATAATTTCCATTATTAGATTTTTTCCACCGGAAGCCTATACTTTTGATCCATCTTCTTAAGGAGTGGGTTTGGAAAATTCAAAATATTCAAGTTTTTCCCCTAAACTTTTGTTTTTTATTGTTGCCAACGTAACATATTCTTTTCTGGCGTACATAGCATAAATTTGTCCCGAATTAAATTTTTCAAATATTTTGTAATTTTGGTTTTTGCGGTGCGGTGTGGAAGACATATTGGAAGCGTTATCCTGGTCTGATTTTATACCATTCTTTTTATATTTGCTATCGTTGTTGGGCTCAATTTTGTTGCATCTGTGGCTTGCTGTATTACATTATCAGTTTGAAGTCCGTTTTGGACTTGTTCCTTTTCAGTTGAAAAAAAGCCAATATATTTAAAATTATTTGCTGCGATTGTTCATTGTACCTATTATATCTTTTTCTCAGCATTTTTTATGCTTTTCGAAATAACAACAATTTGACACACCAATGTTTTTGATTGACAGTGACGGATACTTTACATAACCAAAAATATAAAAAATGAATAATGATCAGACACCCATTTTTTTCAAAAATTTGTTGTGTTTGGAATATACTAAACAAAGATAAACAAAAATGACGTCATTACAAATGAGTATAATTTGGACTATACCCACTTATCTTTTACCGTTTCGGAGATCCCCATGCTGTTCATTCTTATCTTAGACACACTGTATATTTAGTAAAGATAATGAAGTAAATCTATTTTCCCCAGTTTTGCAAACGGGTTTTTAAATGTTTTAGTAACGTAGCACCGAAATCTGCTCATTATAATGAATAATTAATACTTTTTGATCCAAAGTTAAGTTTGGCATTTTAAAAAATGTTTTTAGACACTGACAACGGACACCTGCTTTTTTATTAGGTTTTTCAACAGGTATTTATTTTCAGTAGAAGGTGGAGAATTGCCCAAGATTTAATGGCCGTTACTGTACATGTACAAGGTGTCCCAAATTCAAGTCTCATCATTGGGATCTCGGAAACCTGAAGAGATACGAAGTCGGTTAAATGGAGGCAAAGTTGCGTAATTTGATGCTAAATAAAATGCCACCTAAAAAGTTTAAAAATTTTAAATACTTTCAAAGATTCTTAGAAAAAACCGAATTTTCGCGATTTCATTTTTATTTTTTTATTACTTTATTTAAATAGATTAAACAAAATAAATTTCACATTCTTATTGCTACTTTTTCTGTTCTACAAGACAATTTTATTAGATTTACACTCCGACCTTATGTCTTCGGGCTGCCATCATTAACTTTGTTTTCTTAAATACGGCCCTGGATCTTTTTATTACGTATTTTAAGAGCTTTTAGGATCTCAATTAAATGTTTTTCTACCAAAAATCTATTCTCTGTCTCTCTCTAACACATGATTTCTTATGGAAATTGCCGTTAATATGAATTTTTCGATTAAATGCGATACATCATTGGTTTTGGGACGTTAAAAGCTCTTAAAATGTAATAAAAAATCCGGGTCGTACTTAAAAACAAAGTTGATGATGGCAGCCCGA
>JAHBCN010008951.1:30000-36769 GCA_019359885.1 Listronotus oregonensis | reverse complement strand
AGATTTCCAAAGAAAAAGAAAGTTATAAGAACTACAATAAACCAAAAAATATAATCCCTAAACATCCATTCGATATCATTGCCATAGATTTTATCAGTAACTTACCGGAAACTGATAACAAACACAAACACATTTTTATAATATTAGATACATTTTCAAAATATATAAAATTATATTCCTGCAAAAGGACAAATGTCAATTCAATAATTAAAATTCTAGAACATTATAAAACAGAAATGGGAAAACCCAATAATTGTATTCTGGATAATGCTACATATTTCCAGAATGTAAGAATAAAAAATTATGGAATTAAAAATAATATTAATTATAACTATACCAGCATAAGACATCCGCAAGCAAACCCAGCCGAAAGCTTTATTAAAGAAGTGATAAATTTTTAAAACTAATGTGCCAAGAAGAGCCAACAGAGTGGGATAAATATCTAGAAGAAATAGAGACATATATTAACACTATATCGAACTTGACTACAGAAGAAGTACCACAAAGGATAATAAATGACAAATTAATAAATAGACCATGGAGGCAAAATAGAACAAAAAGATATCAAGAAATATTAGATAAGATAAATAAAAATATACAGAGACGAGCACAAAGATATGTAAAGAGAACTACAAGGAAAATCAGAAAGAGAACGAAATTTAAACAAGGAGATTTGGTACTAATAAGAAATTTACGTTTTACAGACAAAAGGAAAGGACCTTATGCAAGGTTTATCCAACCATTTAGAGGACCATTTAAAGTAATAACTGAACAAGGTGTAAATAGCTATTTAATAGGTGAAATAGACACTGAAAAGCCTAGAGGTGTTTTTCATGCCAATGATCTTTATGAATTCATATATTAGTAGAACCATATAAGTAAAAAAAATAAACAAATTGCGTATAAATTGATCTAAATTAAAAATTTAGATAATTTTTACTTAATTTGGGGAAAATTGTGTTGAAAACGACATTTGACAAGGTTTATATACATATTAATATTCAACATGATATAGACATGAACAACATTAAATGATTGATTTTTTTTTATATATAGGATATTTTAGATTTAGGTATTTGTAAATATAGTTAGATTAGATATTATTATGGGTTTTAACCGGATATAAGACGTTAATAACGCTTATAATTAATATAAATTAAATAAATAAAAATAAATGATGTGATGTAAACAGATACTATTAAAATTTCTGAAACGGTGCGAAGGACAAGCGTAACAAAATATACCCAAAAGATAGCTAAAGGTATAAGTTTAAAAAAAAAACAATAAAGACACTTTAGTGAAATAATCGTTAAAAGACAATAAACATTCAAGAAAGTGAGGATTATATAATCATGCGGTAGTAGAGGTAATAAAACCCAAATTACAGGATATCAAAGATGAATTAAGATATGTAATTAGTGTGTAAATATGAGGAAAATTCTAGTTTATAAATTATAGTATTTAAGTTTTATTAAAAACAAAAGTTTAATTGGAATTGGTAAAAATAAACCATTTAGGAAGTCCAGAAAACATGACTTTAAAATATAAATTTCAAGGATAATTCTTTTCTAAAACATATATTGTTCTATAAAAATAAAAAGGCCATGAAATTTTCTAAATAATGATGAAGATTGATATTCATGAAATTAAGGCATAAAGAAAACATTAAATAATAAAGTCGAAATTAATTTTTTTTAAATTTGTCAAAATAGCCGTGAAAAGTCAAAAGGGAGGTTGCTATAGAAAATTGGAGGGGTTGTTAGGAAGTAAAAAAATAGATAGAAAAAAAGTGGTCGGAACGGGAAAAAAATCAAAAGAGATTCGTATGATTTTTAGTTGCGAGAAGTATTGGATTTACGTTGATTTGATAAAATATAGTCCAAGTTTTATCGAGAATATAAATTGTCGAAAGAATTTCAATATAATAACGAATATTAACAAAAGTAATAAGTCGGTATAGTACAACAAAGTAATTTAAAGTATTACTAAAGTATAAATAATTCTAAACATATAAATAAAGCGTAATTATCACCAAGTTCAAAGTGGAAATCATAAATAACCAGGTCCAATATGACATAAGTTTGACATGATTGATATTCCAAGTACAGCAGCAGATTGTTGAGGAGCCAATCCAAATAAATAATTGTTTTTAAGGAAGGAGAAATTAATTGCAAATAATCTATATACTTTTTTGTAAAAAAATATATAATAATTTCACAGTTCACCGGACTCAAGGTAATATAGATTGTAAGTTATGTGTCATGTTTAAGGTTAGCAGACTGTCAAAGTAAAATTGGTTATTAATTATATTATGTCATTGTTTAAAGTTAATAGACTGTCAAAGTAAAATAGGTTAAAAGTCATGTGTCACGTTTAAAGTCAGCAGAATGTCAAGTGGAATAGGAATGTTGTATTAATAGAGATGTGTTATTGAAATGGAAATACAAAAATTAGGATATTCTATAATATTTAATAAAGTTAAAAGTAATAAAAAATCAATGAATATTACAAACAATTTTAAAGAAAATTAATGTAAAATATATAGCCAAAATAATAATTGGATAAAAGTGTAATATTGATTGAATTAGATTACGAGAAAATCAAATTTAAAAAAAAGACTCTCATAAAAAAAAATAATTAAATGAAAATGATTTTTGACATTGACAAAAATATAAAAAAAATTAAATTTATATGTGACAAGATTTAATGTTTCACTTATAATAATTTTAATATTTTGAATAAATGCATGTTAGTAATTTACATTTTTGAATTTGATTTATACAAGTTATAAAAGTTTAACATAAGGAAATCTTTTGAACTCACCTTGAAAATAAGAATCTCTTATAGGCGATTTTTAAGCCCAAAGATAAATACAAATAGACAAAATTAAAACCAGAATAGTAGCCCCAAAGATAGGTATAAATATGTATAGGGAAGAATAAAAAAAACAAGTATAGAAAATAGTAATAATAATATTTCTTCATAAATAATTTATAATAATCTCTATACATATGTATGCAACATTGTGTTTGATATTCCTTTAGATAAACCTTTATAATAATAATAAAAATAACATCACATTAAAAAAAAAATAAAATAAAATAAAATAAAATAAACAAATATTTGAATATATATTAATATAGGTGTATAGGTATAAAGGATATCGTCACAAAATATATTTATATATATATAATATAAGTTTAATTTTTATTTTTGTATAATTTTAATAAAAAAAATATTTTATTATGGTATTAAAAAATAAGTCAATTTTATAAAGAATGAAATCTTTTATAATATATCTTTTAATATTTTTTGTTACTATTATTGCAAAATAATATATAAATATCTTTACTCTGGAGAAAACTCAAATAATTTTTTCTTTTAAACTAGCTAAAGTATTGTACAATGTACAGAGAGGCTGACAGTAAGAGTGCACTAGGTTAGTAGGTGTGGGAAGTGGGAGGCAGCGTGCCGCTACATGAACTTTGCAGACAGTGACAAGATTCCTTGCTTTACTTAAAAACTTAAAGTGTGGACGTATCTCCAGTCGGTTTTTCGACGAAACATCAAGGGATACTCGAGGCGCAGTGTGGACTGAGTTTCGGTGCAGCGCGTCACGAAGCAACGAGCTTAAGCCGACGAAGTTAATTTTTTTATACCACGTTTATTTGCTATACAAAAATTAAGTGGACGGAGGAGGCACAACTGCTGCTGATTAAGCTATATCAATTAAAACCAAATCTCTGGATATCTAATATCTTAATATTATAGCAAACCCAAAAATAATCAAGTGTGTTTTAAAGTTAAATTTGGTTTTGATTAACTAAATGCTCTACCTGTCTTGTGCTTTTAGAAATTTTATTTCCTATTTTCATCAAAATTGTTTCAAAGTCAGTTGGGGTCATCCGGGTGTAGTTTTTATACTCCCCACTAACAACGTGCTGAAAGCTTAAGTCCCCCAGGGGCCTGCCCGGGAATCTTTTTTATGGGAGTTAAAGTACCCACCATTAAGTTTTCTTTTTTTTTTTAAAGGACGTTGCAATTATCAGCGCGTCACTACTTAAAATTGCACAGGCTGCAGCTTTTTGGACTTCCATAATATCAGACATGTTCTCTTGCTGTCGGACAAATCACAAATAAATATGGCCCGGCGTGCGCTCGTCGCGATCTATGGATCGCAGTAAAGCGCGCGAGTCGCCCCATGAGTGTCTCAAGTAAGTCTGGCCTCCAAGTTTTGTACGCACCTTAAGTGTCTACATTTACAAAATAAAAAACGTACAGCAAGAATTTTTAATATTTTTTTAATAACAAATTTTATAAAGTTTCACCTTTGGGTTTCGACCCCTAACTTGCTTAAAATTTGAAATTTTTTTGGAACTTTTTTTAGGCAAAGAAAATGACAGGGTGCCCAAAAAATCTTAGGGTTTATTTTTTTAGCTTTACCCCCAAAATATATATTATTTTTATATATATATATTATAAAATAATATATAATATTTTATATATATATATATATATATATATATATATATAATATATATATATATATATATATATATATATATATATATATGTAGAAAGTAGAATTATGGTAAACTTAGGGGCTACCGGGTAAACTGCACAATACCCCAGAAAACGGTGGGGAAAGTTCAAAATATTACTGACAATGCACATATTTTTGACTTTACCCGGGTAAACCGTTCTACCGCTTTCGCGTGGTTAAAGTGATGAGAATATATTGCATCATTTTTTTACCACGTGCAGCGTGCAGGTTAAAATGGCAAGCGAAGAGAGCGGACGCGCGCGTTTTTCCAGCGTTTTTTTGAAGCTTTCGAGTTGGTGTCTTCGAAGGTGCAAATAGTTTTTAATTTAATAATGAACAATACCGACATGTAGAATCAGTCAAATTGGAAAAAAATTCTCAAACTAAGATTTTCTCTACAATATCCGGGGTTTAAAAAAGGGTTTTACATGTGTTCTGTTAGAGGCGCTGAAAAAATTTTTTACTCGTATATCGTCTGGTGAATCTTGCATAAAATATTACGTTACAAATGAAGAAATGTTTGACATTTTACATGGGTGCACATTTGGCTATAGGACATGGTGGTAAACATTGTATGGAGGAATGTAAGAAAAGATAAGAATATAACTCAAGATGTTATTAAGTTATAATGCGCTTGTGTAAAGGTGTCAAAAAAAACTAAAATGCAAAAAAAGGTCTTGGTTAAACCGATGGTTTTTTTTTGGAGATGAAAAAGCCGTGTCAAGTGACCTAATTAACATGCAATCCCATCCGGATGGAGAATATAAATTTATCATTGTATCAGGACCCCTTAACTAAGTTTGTTCAAATAAAATAAAATTTAAATTTTAGGGCTGAGGAAGTAGCTAAGAGCCTAATAGACATTTTTTTTATTTTCGGCGCCCCATCTATACTACAATCGGACAATGGACGGGAGTTCGCCAACCGTGTCATTGAAGAGTTATGTGGCATGTGGAGGGCCTTAAATTTTCATAAAAAAACCCCGTCACAGTCAATCACAAGGGGGAGTGTGGAAGGGGCAACCCAAAATATACAAAAAAATGCTCCAAAGTGATGGATGATGAAAACTGCAGCGATGGTTTAGAAGGTCTAAGATTTGTCCAGTTAATTTAAAAAAAAAGGGCATACCATGATGAATAAAACAAGCTCCTTTTTGCCGCTATGTTTGGGCATGATATTAAAGTTGGTTTCACATCAGCTTTCCCAAAAAAAACTATTGAAAATTTACGAACCGAAGAAGAGCTTTGAGAAAGTTGTAGAATGGGGATAGGTGAACAGCGTCCACAAAAACAAAATGAGGACAGATCTACGATAGTGACCCAGAAATAGACAACCCACAAAAAGATATTATGAGGATGGCAAATATGGAAAATATCAACAATAATTATATAGGAAACGCCAGTAATATGGAAACTTTAGAAAATCGAAGCAAATGTGCAGAATGATAAACCAAGTGCATCAGGGAATATAAGGTGTGAATTTTGCTTGTGCCAAAAACAAATACATTTAAACAGACTAGAGGCCAAAAGAAATTTAGAAAATCAAGCAAAGAAAATGAAAGCATTATCTAATGAAAAAAGTTTCCTCCATGTTCTGTTGGAGATACAGTGAGAGTGAAAAAAACAGATGTTGATCAAAAAAGATTTAGAAACATCCTCATGACAGTTGTAAGAAACTGACGACGATCTAGGCTAGCAAACGAGAGAGGAACTATAGAAGAAATTTTTTCCCAGGAACCAATTTTCTGTGTGTAGTGAGACTTGTAGAGATGGAAAGTGTATCCCCAAAAAGAAAAGTTTACGAAACCCTGCTAACGAACAATCACTTTGGGAGGTCAAGGTTATAAACGATCAACTGTAAGACAAAAATGTAACCAATAAATGTAAATGTAGTTATTGGAAATCTGCAACCCCCGAAATGTCACAGCAGCTTGTCTTGTTTGAACAAATAAATATACTTTTTTTTTACTTTTATAGAATACGTTTTAGTGCAACGTTTAATTTAAAGAATATGTTTTTTTTTTTTTTAAAATAAATGAATCTTTTAAACATTTATGGCGTTATTTTTAACTTTACACGAAAGCCGGAAATAAGAAAAATCTCAGTACTATTTTGGGCTTTACCCATTTTTCTGGGTAATGCGGTCTATCCGGGTACCTAAGATAACCGTTATTTTTAACTTTACCCGTACAATATATATATATATATATATATATATATATATATA
>JAHBCN010008951.1:0-25000 GCA_019359885.1 Listronotus oregonensis | reverse complement strand
TCCTTTTTTTAAACTATGAATAAATTTTGGTTTGAAAGGGCCCGGGGGAAAATTTTTTTCTTTTAATTTTTTTTAAATCAGTTTTCCCCTTTTTAATTTTTGGGGAAAAGTCGTTTTTCCCTTTTTTTGCAATGTTTTTTTTGATCTTCTACTACAAAACAAATTATTTTTTCCCCGTTTATTATTTGAACCCCCTTTTTTTCGTTTCTTCTTGTAGATATTTTCAAATTCCAAAGGTCTTAAATTTTTTGTTACTATTTTCCCCACTGTTCTGAAACAAAAAATTTTTATCGGGGTGTTTAAAAAAAATTTTTCCCGTTTCCCCGATACTTTTTGGGGAATTGTCACCAACAATTAAAATTATTTAAATTTTTTTGCATACTAAATTTCAACGGCATATGTATCTAAGTAAATATTAAAAATGATGTTTTAGACAAATAACATTGCTGACAGATAAAATTCAAATTCAGGTGCGAGATGGTGGCAATATAATAAAATTAATATTTAAATTTTTAAGTTTATTTTGAAAAATTTAATAAAGAGAAACAGATATTTTTTTTTAAGCCAATCAAAATTTTTTTTTATTCCATTTTGCTCTAAAAAAAATTAAGAGTACTTTCTTCTAGGTCAATTTTTTTTTTTTTTTTAATTTTTATCATCCTGTACATACTATCTTTTAATTTGAATAGTCCAACATTATTTGTTCAGTAAGCAGAACTTTTTATAAAGAGTAACTTTTTTTTTTTTACATTTATTAAAAAAACCCAAATGTACAGAACTTAAGGGGGACACCCTAATTTTTTTGTAAATGGGCATAATTGCATATTTAAACGTGATTTTTTTGGGTTTGATCAACTTTTTTTAAAACAATTTTATATTGTTAAAAAAAAAAAGGGAATTTACTCTTGGGCAAAAAAAATATTTTTTGACAAACCTCGTATACGTCTGCAAAAAAAATTTTAAATCTGACAGTTACATTTTAGGTTTTGGACCATGCAGAACTTTTTTTTAAAAAATAAAATTTTCTTTTGAAATTAATAATAAAAAAATTCCCATTTGGCAGAACTTTTTAACGGGGGACACTGTATATATATATAATATATATATATATATATATATATATATATATATATATATATATATATATATATATATATATATATATATATATATATATATATATATATATATATATATATATATATATATATTTTTTTATATTAGGGTGATGCTTAAAAAAACAAAAATGATTGTTTATTTGGAACCCTTATTTTTTCTATGACATAAAATAACATTCCATAAAAAATTCAAAATTTTTAACTTTTTTTTATCTTATAACGGGTTGTCATTGTTTTCAAATAAGTTTAATTTCTATTTTTGTATAATTTTAATAAAAAAAAATATTTTATTATGGTATTAAAAAATAAGTCAATTTTATAAAGAATTTAAATCTTTTAAAATATATCTTTTAATATTTTTTGTTACTATTATTGTTAAGAGGGGATCTTTGCCTGGGTCAATGTTAGTGTAAGATTTATTTATAAAAAGAAGACTATAATGACTTTTACAAGACTTTTTAATAATTAATGACAACATCAAAATCAATATGACATTTCAAAAACAACAGGTTATAAAAAAAATACTACAATGTATAATAAAGTGTCCCAACTTTAACACCTTCCTTGAGATTGGTTAACTTGTAAGACCCATCAAACCAACTGGTTACCTTTGGTCTAAAAAAGGGTTCTGTCAGAATATCAGCAATTTGGTTACTACTTTCTATTTTCTCAACGACTAATTCACCTTCTAAGACCAATTCTCGAAAAAAAATGTCTTATCCTGATGTGTTTGTGGGTTTTTGAAATTCTGGATTCTGTGATAGTTTCCCCAGCTGTCATTATCAACCATTAGTACTGGCAAAAACCTTTGAGTTTAGAATTTCTTCAAAAAAGTTTTCAACCAAATCAACTCTCTCGCACATTCGCTGGCTGCTACATTCCCCGGGTTTGTGGGGGAAATTGCCACGAACTTGTCTCTGACGCTCCATGACACTGCCCTCCGCTGACAAAAAAAGGACTCCAGACGTAGATGACCGGTGCTTTGGTCACCTAGATCTGCATCGCTGTAACTTCTTAGGTGTCCGCTTTTGTATTTTACTTGGGGAACCCAGATTTTGTCCCTTGACATATCAATACCCTTTTTCACCCGCATGTAGTCTTGAACGCTTTTTTTCCAAAATTCTTGAACAAACAAACTGAAAGGCTAAATCAGGGCGGTTTCCCATAAGGGGAAATTAAGCCCCACTGTTTCCCCCTGTAGGAAAATTCAGCTTCCTTCATCCTTCCCTAATCAATAGCCTTTTTAACTTTTTGTTAAACTGGTTTTACAATCGCTTCTAAACTTTTTAGTATTTTTTTAGAAAGGGATTTTACTAATTTTGAAGAATTGTCCAAATTTCCCCAATTTCAAGTCCCAAAAGTATGATGGGTTTTGATGGTTATTTTGAACTCCTTCTTTAGACCTTCCAGAAATTCATTCTTCATATTGTCACCGATGCTAGAAGTCCATCATCTACATATAGTGAAAAAATGAGCATACCATTTGCTTGTTTTTTTGACAAATAGACAAGAGTCTGCATCACTCTTTTGAAATCCAAAACCCTAGTAAATTTCTACAATGCGCTTGTTCCAACAACGTGGCGTTTTGTTTGAGTCCATAAAGGCTTTTCTTTAAGCAACATACTCTTCCCGTACCATCAACAAAGCCTTCTGGTTGTTTCATAAAGATTTCTTCTTCTAACGAACCATATAAAAACGCTGTTGATACGTCAAATTGAGTTAATGTCATTTTTTGATTCGCTGCTACGCTTATCACAGCTCTTATTGAAGAAAGTCTAGCAACAGGGCTGAAAGTTTGGTCATAATCTTCACCGGGTTTTTGTGAAAATCCTTGATAACCAATCTCGCCTTATACTTTGTCTATAGAACTATCTGGGTTTCTCTTTATCTTGTAGACCCACTTACAAGGTATAGTTTTCTTCCTGGGGGGTAACTTATCCAAGACCCATGTGCCATTTATTCTATGAGCTTCCATTTCTGTCTTCATAGCTTGTAACCATTGGTCTTTCTCGTCACTTTGAATAGCTTCTTTGTAAGTATTCGGCTCTTGAGTTTCAAGTATGTTAGCTGCAACTGTCATTGCGTAATCTTCAAATCTAGCTGGTTTTCGTAAGCTTGCTCTGTTTCTCAAGTCTCTTTCGGTAATCTTGTAGGTAATTCATTGTCTAAACCATAAAACTCTGAAGTTGTGCTCGGAATCTTATTATCTTTCTCAATAACATCTTTTCTTTCTTCAAGTTGTTTACAACTACCTTCTCCCTCTCCGTCTTGATTGATCAAAAGCGTATTCTCACGGTCTTCAGTGTTTTCTGCTTTTTCTTGTTCAAAACTAAGTTCGGATGCTGGTGAACTAGAAAAAGGTTTTTCATCAAAGATAATGTCTCTTGATCTGGTTAAATCTTAGTTTCTGGACACCAAACTCTTTTAAAACCCCAAACATCATATCCCACTAAGATTCCTTTGACAGCTTTTATCCATCTTTTCTGTTAGTCTTGGGTATATGAGAATAACACTTGCTTCCAATTTCTCTTAGGTGTTTTAAACTTGGTTTCTTTCGATACCATACTTCGAAAGGTGACCTTTTTTTTCATTCTCGCTAGATACACCTGATCTGTTCAGAATGTACACTGCGGTGTTGATCATTTCGCCCCATAAGGATTTGGGTAATCCTTCTCTTGCATGCATAAGTGCTCTGGCTGTTTCAACTATAGTTCTGTTGTCTCTCTCTGCACAACCGTTTTGCTGGGGAGTGTAAGGCATAACGAGTCTTTGATGAATTCCATTTTGGTTCATGATCTCTCGTACTTGTCTATTGTCAAACTCACCTCCGTTGTCCGACAAGAACTCTTTTTATGACATAACCTGCAACTTTTGCTTCTGCTAGGAACGTTTTTAAGGATTACACACTTCTGATTTTTCTTTCAGGGGAAAAAAACTTTCGGGGAAAACTGCCAGTCATCTTTGAATAGACAAAAATACCTGGGAGCCGCCAAAGCTGTTTTCAAAAGGTCCACACACGTCAGAGTGAATAAGTTCTCCCCGGCCTCGTTGCTCTGTCTCTGGAACCAAATTTCATAACGTGCGCCTTGCCGTATATGCAACCTTCACATAACTCGCTGTCTAAAGGTACGTCCATGCCGAATTCTTTCTTCAGAATTTTGTTTTAATGTCTTTTTTTCTGGGTGACCCAGTGCTCGTGATATAACTGGGAAATATTTTTTGCTTTCTAGAACGGCGTTGACTTGTGGCATAACAATTTTTTTCGGATAACTTGTAAGCCCTCCGTGCTTACTTTTTTTCCAACTAAAATTGTCTTTTCACCAAGCTTCAACTCACAAACTTCTGCTGTGGAAATAAACTTACTGTTGGGACGTTTGTCTTGCGCTGACAGTACCGAAAACAGGTTCTTCTTCCATATGCCACTGTTCGGTTCTTCCGTTTACTGTCGCCGACAATTGTACCTTTTCCTAAAGCCTTTTACCGATCACCATTGGCAGTCATAACAGTGTATTCTTCATTAAATGGCTCATAATACGTGTAAACCTTTTTTTCTATTACAATGTGATTAGTCGCTCCATTGTCTACATACCAATTTTGCGAATCATTATGTGTAGTAGTTAGTACGGCTGGACGATATTGCCAAAATGGTTTGATTTACCTTGCTTTGACCATTATTGGTGGTGACTTTTCTGGTTTAGGTGGTCTTCCGTCTGATTTCCTTCACATTGTCAAGTCTGTGTCCGCGCTGGCGCCAATAAGGACACTGAAACCCTTTTTCTTCTCATGCCTTGCACTACTGCTTTTGTGATTATTATTTGCCACTAACACCCTGAATACTTTCATTTTTGTTCGACAAAGCTTTTTCAAAAGCACATAGCTGACTTGTCAAATTCCTCAACTGTTCTGTTTGACCTAACCATCATCCCAGCTGGATTTAAATGAAATATATTTTTCCCGGGTAGAGTGCCCAAAAATTTTGCAAATTAGTAATAGTTCTGGTAAGTGGCAGCTACAAGAACTTTTACTAGCAGTTTTCTTTTAACTGACCTCAATCCATAACTGATTCCAAAGATTTTTCAGTTTTGTGATGTGCGTCGCAATGATCATTTACTTCTTTTCTAAAGCTAAAAAATTTCCATACATAAATTATATGTTTTTTCTTCTGTGGCACCATCATACAGTCTATGTAGTTCTAACCACATATCTCTAGCTGTAGTAAATCTCATAACCTTTCTGTAAAGTGTCTTGAGTCATGTTTACAGTGAGTAATATTAAAGCACTGTTTTCTGCTTGCTCATAAAATTTCGGGTTTCTTTTTCATACTTTTTCGGGGGTTTCCTAGCTAACAGTAGCACCTTCTTCAGCAACAGGTATCACAGGTTTTTGGCATTTACCTTCTAATACATCATTTGCTCCAGGTATACTTCTAAGCAGAATAGAAAACTTGAACTTCCATGCAGACCAGTTCGTTTTACCCTCAAGCAGTCCAATATTGATCTTACTGGCATCCATTGCTTTTTCTTACTGTATAAATTTTTAAAAATTTTTTTGTAAAAAGGTTCAATAAGCGTTAACAAAGGTTTCTTCAAAAACACTAATTTGATTAATGGGAACCACGATCTGCTACCAGTTGAAGTACGGTGATCTTTGCCTAAGGGTCAAGTGTTAGTGTAAGATTTACTTTATAAAATAGAAGACTATAATGACTTTTACAAGACTTTTTAATAACTTAATGACATCATCAAAATCAATATGACATTTCAAAAAACAACAGGTTATAAACAATACTACAATGTATAATAAAGTGTCCCAACTTTAACAATTATTGCAAAATAATATATAAATATCTTTACTCTGGAGAAAACTTAATTATATTAATAATATGTTGTGTTATCCTATCCTTCTAAAAAAAACGTAAGACATCGTAGCGTATGGCGAATGCGCCAGAACTGTACGAAAATCGTTTTTAAGATAATTATACCGACTTAAAGCGTTCAAACAAAACTTCAAATAAAAAACGCATCTACTATTTAATCATGCTTTTTAATCTGCTTTGAGATAAGGGCCTGCAGTAAAAGGGCTATTTCATTCATGTTTAAAGTCCTGTGCTACGCAAATTCGACACTTGGATTTTGGCTTGGTCTGAAAAACGTGCCGAAAAACGAGATTTAAAAAATGATTTTAAAAAAGGTCAAATTAGTTTATTTACTAAAGTAGGGACCATCGAGCGCTACTAGAGCTACCAAATATTTATAAAAAAAATATGTAATATTTGGCTTCGCCGTAGCCAGTGATTTTAAACTTGCGGTAAAATTTATTTTTTGCTCTATTTTGCACCGTTTCATCGACTGTGGTGGATCGTTTTGGTAATAAGTACCTTTAATATTTATTCCATAAACTACTTTAATGTCACTCAAAGTTGTGTATTGTATAATGTCTTCTCGGTAGTATATTGGAAAGAGTATTTGTCTGTCACGCAGGCGACTTGGGTTCGACTCCCGGCCTGGAAAGCATATTAAGGTGGTAATTATTAACCTTCGTAGTGTCAGTCACAATATCTAGTTCCTAAGCTTCAACAAACATTCATGGAATGTCCTAAAAATAAAAAAATGAATTCTTTTCAAAACCACCGTTAGTATCACGGCTATCAAACTTACGTCATGAATAATAATATATTAAATGAAAAATTTTATGGTTGGTGTGGAACGATTTGAAATATTAAGGATAAGACACAGTCACAAAATATCACCTTTGCTTCCCTCGTAATGCATTTTGTTTACTGTAGCTGTAAGTATTTTACTTTAAAACGAAATTGCTCTTTTACACATGTGTAAAATATTTGGTCAAAGGTCTTGGATGTGAGTGGTAAGGTTCTTAGATTAGCTGAAAACTTAGGGTTTTTTTTGGAAGTTGTAATCCATAAAAAATTAATTGCTAATCGTTTTTAAAATAATGACCTGTAATATAATTGCTGGTATGCTATCTAATCTATATGAATTACTTGTAAAAGATCTTGCTGTTTAAACCAATGAGCTAACATAATAGATAGAGAAAGCATTTCATTCATAAACGCAATTGAGAGCTGCGGCCAATATGTTCTTGTTTATTATTGGCGATAGAATGTACAAGCATAGTTTGTACTTACTGGTAAAATGATAATTCAGAAATCATATCGGTGACTTTACACATTTGGCACTGCCTTACCATTTTAATTTATTAAAAGTACTTGCACAAAACTAAAATTTATACAATTGTCACAAAAATTACCCAAACAAAAAAAAACATTGTAGACTAAAACGCCATATTGAATGTGTCATCTGTCGAACGAAGGGTGGCGGAAGTACGCTTCTTCGAAAAATCCGCTGTTGTCACGTTGTCGCGCCTTTATTAGTAGCTATCCAAAAAGAAAATAGTATTTTGACATCATTACTTTTCTGTGTTATGCTTTATAGTAATAAATATAACAAATATTATTCACAGTTTAAAATACAATAGTAGAGCTTATTTTGATGTAATTTTATAAATAAATTAAGAAAAATTTAATCATAATAAACTATCAAGTAAATGAAACAGAAAAATTTTTGGCAGCCACGGTTTACCACAAAATAGTATCTGTAGTAACCATTTTCATTCATTGCTAGGCAGAACCTTAGAATGTGCATTTATAATGCTACCCTTATGCCAAATCGATGCTTTTTCCAGTTAAACTAACAACTCATTGGTTTGAACTATATACCGGGTGACACAGCGGACATGTAACAGGCAATAACTTTTTTATTTATTAGAATTAATTTTTGAAATTTGGCTGATGCACCTGTTATAAAGACACGCTCTTTATGACTAAATAAAACCAATTTTTTTACTTCCCGTTTAACCGGAAGTAACCCTAAATATTAAATTTTAAATAGCACCCTTTAATATTTTTAGCCTACCTGATCCGCCTCAAAATTATCTTTTTAACCATGTGTCCACTTGTCATTTAATTTTAAAATGGCTGCTAAAATCGATTTTTTTTCCAAAATTTTAGTAGGCCAAGATGTTACAATTACAAATGATTAGTTTGTAAAAGGCGTTGAGATGTGAAGAATAAGGTGTATAAATATTTGTGATTTTGTTAATTTTTATCCAATTAATTAAAGTAAGGAATAGGGGTTAATTTTTAAAATTTTAGGAATGTATTTTTATAATGCCTAATATCTCAAAATCCCAAATAGGAAACTTCAATTTTTATTTATTGTGACACATTGACTATTTAATATAATTTATCAGGACTAGTATGAAGAACTGGCTTTTTTAATAAAAACGAAAAATTATACATAGCTACATTGTTTCGCAAATACGTAGACTATCGGCCGAGTGATGATCGCGTTGTAAAATTTAGCAATGGACTTAGCAATTGTTAAAAGTTAACAACGGTTTAGAATGTTTAACAAAACGTCACTGTCAGTGTTATTTAATGATTTTAGTAGGCAACCTGTCAAAAGCCGACATTTTGTTAAATATTCTAAACCGTTGTTAACTTAGCAATTGTTAAAAGTTAACAACGGTTTAGAATGTTTAACAAAATTTCAGATTTTGACAGGTTGCCTACTAAAATCATTGAATAACACTGACAATGACGTTTTGTTAAACATTCTAAACCGTTGTTAACTTTTAACAAATTCTAAGTCCATTGTTAAATTTAACAACGCGATCATCACTCGGCCGTTAAGTATCAATAACACTCCAAGTAGGCTTTACAACACTCTAGCAGATTGGTTTTAAAAACGTTAAACAATTCTAGAGGGCCATGGCCATATCAAAATAGCTACAATCATTTGTTTGATGTTACAAAGTCTACTTGGCGTGTTAATTGATTCTAATAATCCACGTATTTGCGAAACAATGTAGATATGTATAATTTTGCGTTTTTAATGAAAAAGTCAGTTTTTTATACTGGTTCAGATAATTACATTAAATGAAAATTGGAGTTTCCTATTTTAGATTTAAAGATATTAGGCGTTAAAAAAATACATTTCTAAAATTTTAAAAAGTAACCTGTATTCCTAACTCTTAGAATTTAGATAAAAATAAACAAATTCAAATATCTTTTTATACCTTATTCTTCACATCTCAACGCCTTTTAGATGGTAATAATTTGTAATTGGTACATCCTGGCCTACTAAAATTTTGGGAAAAAATTGATTCGACATTGACATTTTGAAATAAAATGACAAGTGTGATACATGGTTAAAAAGAGAATTTTCAGGCGGATCAGGTAGGCTAAAAATATATACAGGGTGCTATTTAAAATTTTAAATTTGGAGTAACTTCCGGTTAAACCGGAAGTCAAAAAATTAATTTTAAAAAATAAAAAAGTTATGGGCTGTTACATGTCCGCTGTCACCCGGTAATAGATGTTTGCTACCAATAACGCTAATGTCACATCTATCAGTAGTGAGACTTCAAGAAATCAAAAAAAAAACATGCTATTTGATTAACCAATTAATTTTACATTGTCTTCAATTATATTCAACTATATCACTTAATATTTCTTATAACTTGACAAACAACCTACAATTTCGGCTTATTGGATCCTCGTTAATATTCACAACCTTCTTCGCGACCTAGACATTACTCCTGCCGCAGTTCGTCAGTTGTTATCAAAGACTTTTGCTGACCACATTGTTGCAATATATGATCTTATAAGTGCGTGACATTACCCGCCAAAATATAAATTTTTGTGTATACCATTGCGATTAGGTATAGGTGAGTCGAAATAAAAGTTTTGTTTTAAATAATTATTAATGCAGAATGAGCACCTGTTATTATTATAAGTGTTCTTACTGTCGCAGGATAGATACTAAAGGGTTGTCGTACACAACATGGGCTCAAACGTCATGTTTGTTTTAAAAGTTTTGTGTATAATTTAGAATGTGCTGTTATGCTTTTTACGATAAACTAAAGAATTATTTATTATTAAAAATTTAGTAACCTTATAGTACACTAGTTTTTAAAATATTTTAAATAAAGTCAATTTTTTTAGCTTTACTAGAGCCTACTAGGTAAATTAGTCCAATCACTGGGGAGGAAAATACGTCATAACCTCCGAATTCTTTATAACTGCATGAATTTTTTCTGAAAATATACGCTCTAGGTGCGCTTTTTGTTTTTAAGGGGTGAAAACTACCCTTTATTAAAAAAATATAAAAACTCGGATTTATTCATTGTATTCATTTAAATCTTATTTGTTTTTGTGTCTTAAATATTGTCACGTGTTCTTCAACATGCAAATTAATTATTCACAATTTTTAAATCTTTGAAACTCCTAAAAACCTTTAAAAACTAATACTTTTTATAAAGATAATATGAAAAAAAAAGTTTTAACTGCTTTAAACATTTTAATTATGTATTTTAATAAAAATAATAATTAATATCACGCTCATATAATATTTTTTATTAACTAGAACATTTCAACCCTTAAAATTACCCCCTTTAATGAAAATGAGTTAAAAAATATGTGTAACAATTTAAAACATTTTTAAGGTCGATATTTTTTTAGAAAAAAATATTTCTTGCTATAAATTGTAGAAGAAATATAATTAATTTCAATCCTAACGAACAGGACGTTAGTTTTAGTGCGCTTTTTTTTACAAAAATTCGGGAAATTAATCCTTTTTTTGCTCGTATCTCACGTAAATCTCATGCAAAAGACTTTTACTAGTGCTTATTTAAAAGGTCTTCTCAAGCTCTTTAAAAATTGTTTCATGATTTTTTTTTTGATAAATGTACCCGTTTGCCGCTATTTGACGCGAAATGTTTGGTATCAGGGATACGATAACGAAAAATCCCTTTTTTGGACCAGACATATCTCAGTTTACATTTTATTTGCACCATTCTAAAACATATCTTTTTGTTTTTTTACAAGCTTTAATTTTGTTTATTACACTTTTTTCGGAAAACCCTTAGTTTTGTAGTTATTATTAAAAAACTTTAAAAATCCAATGTTTTTTTCATCGAAAAATCCAACTTTTAAGCAGCGAATAACTCGAAAAGTATTAATCTAGCGACAAAAATGTATACTTTATTTTTTGATTAAAATTTGTCTTTCTATCAAATTCTGAGGTTATTCTAAGTAAAAAAATTACCACCCTCTAGAAAGGGTGGCAACCATCCCAGGTGTGGCAGCGCATATGGCAACTATGTCACTTTTGTTCCTTAAGAACTCATTTATCCACACAAAATTTTAAATAAATTGTTTCAGTTATAAAAAATTCGGAGGAAAAACCCCCTAGGAACTGGACTAAATATGAATTTAGATAATTTGAAAGAAGTATTTAAAAACATTACTAGGCTAATTTAAAAATATTATTTGGCCTACTAGCCTAAAACTCATTTTTATTAAATCACCCCGCCACAGCCTTTTTAAAAACATTTATAAATACATTTGATATACTCATGGGTTTAAACTAATTTTTAAGTTAACAAGAATATTTTTATAATTAACATAATATAAATCAATTAATCAGGAGTCTTAGTATTACCATCAAATTATTTATTTATTTTTTTTTGTTACTAGCATGTGATGTGTAATGAATGTTTTTTTTTCAACTATTGCAGACAAATCTGTAAAAAACTTGTTAATAACTCAAAAAAAGTGAAACAGCAAAGTTATTGCCGAATAAAGGGGGAAAAACAATTAATTAAACTTTTAATTTAACACGCATAATAGTTAGATACTTACTTATGTATCCTACAGACACGAAGGCTTTGTTGGATATGTAAATTATTTAGAATAAAATTGTGAACCGAATTTAGTGTTACTTCTTTTAGTACTTTAAAAGACAAGATTTTTTGATATTTTACATAAGTGGTGGTTTCTTGCACCGGGTTATTAATAAGATGCTGAGTAAACTAAAACAGTCTATTAAATTTAAAACTTTAAATATTTTAGAGAAAAATTATATATAAAATATTTTTATTATAGAAATAAAAAATATATTAAATTTATATATATATATATATATATATATATATATATATATATATATATATATATATATATATAATTATATATATATATATATATATATATATATATATATATATATATATATATATATATATATATATATATATATATATATACACAATATATTATCAATCTTAGTAAACATTTTTAATTATTTTTTAAGCCTTTTACAATCTGACTAAATTTTACTTAATTACATATTTATTAACTTTCTATCAGTGTTTTTGTTTTAACGATCGTTGTTATCAAATCTGTGCTGTACTGGGTCTAAAGTAATTGCAAGAGGCCGCATAAACAATGCATAAATTAAGTTTACTTTTTAGTATGTGTAGTTTAATTTTTAAGTTTTTTACCAATGACCTAACATCATAGATAGAGAAAGCATTTCATTCATAAACGCAATCGAGAGCTGCGCCCAACATGTGTTTGTTTATTATTGGCGATAGAATGATACAAGCATAGTTTGTACTTACTTGTGAAATGATAATCCAGGAATAATATCCGTCACTTTACACACTTGACACTGCCTCACCATTTTAATTTATTAAAAGTACTTACACAAAACTGAAATTTATACAATTGTCACAAAAATTACCCAAACAACAAAAAACATTTTGACTAAAACGCCATGTTGAATGTGTTATCTATCGAGCGAAGCTGAAGGTGGCGGAAATCCGCTGTTGTCACGTTGTCGAGCCTTTATTAGTAGCTGTCCAATAAAGAAAATAGTATTTTGACATCATTACTTTTCTGTGTTATACTTTATAGTAATAAATATAACAAATATTATTCACAGTTTAAAATAAAATAGTAGAGCTTATTTTGATGTAAATTTAGGAATAAATTAAGTAAAATTTAATCATAATATACTATTAAGTAAATGAAACAGAAAGATACTTGGCAGCCAAGCTTTACGACAAAATAGTATCTGTAGTAACCATTTTTCCGGGTTTTGGTAGATTTTATTGTTTCAAGTACAGAGGTTCATTCATTGCTAGGCAGAACTTTAGAAAGTGCTGGGACGCTTATGCCAAATCGATGCTTTAACATGAAAAACAGTCCAATTTATAACGCTAAATTGGTGGCGTTATACTAGCAACAGAGTAAATCTCACACCGGGCAGTCCAAGGCGGTTTTATTTGTGTTTACCTCTGTTTGGGTTTAGTTTCCATATATGGGACAACTTTTTGTTGTGGTTTATGGATATTTTATAATTTTAAATAACAATGAGGAGGTTTTTAGTTCCAGGTAGCAAAAATTTGGGCGATTTAAAGAAGCATTTGGGCGGAATAACATTTCACAGGTGCATATTTAAAAATTATTTTATTTAATTATGATTCATGCTAATTAAAATGAGAATAAAAAATGAAAGCTTGGTAATTTGATTATTTAAAAAATATTTTACAAGTACGCACTCACGCTAGTTACAAACCTCTACTTTTCTTGACAGCAGTTATTTATTTTAGGTTATATTTACTTAATTTCCTAACTCGGCAAACTTCAATTTGTCAACAACCGCCATTTTCATACCATACCCTTTGCTTATGCTAGCGCCACATAGTTACTGCTTACAACTAGACAATTTTTTTATTATTTGTATCGCACATGAATAATATTTTTTACCTCTACGCTCAATACCCAGACATGGGAACAATATTCTAAAGAGTGTCTGATTTTAGATACATTTTTAATAGTTTCAATAACATTCTTTTTTTTAATAATTATTTTTTTTTTGATATTCTCATATTTCTTCTTTCTATTTTATATAGCATCTTTTTTACTGACTTACTACTGACTTACTTATATAACATATTAGCTTTATTACTGGAATTGTGAGTACCTGCATACTTTTGAAATTTATGATTTTTAATTTTTACTTCGGTAAACAGAATTTTACTCATTAGTTAACGATTTTCTTTAACAAGCACTGTTATTACTCCGTGGTTTGTCGTGGTAAAATATTACCATTTAAATCACTTTTTGTAAGTAGTAGATTTTATCTTTTCGCGGTTTTAACATGACGTTTCCATTTTTTTAGACATTCGCTAAATAATACGTTACAATAGTCTAAACATAAGTAATAACTAGAAACGCAACGTTTAATTTTAAATTTAACATCAATTTTACCAAAATATTAAACAATTATAACAGAAGAAGAGACAAAATAAATAAAACTACCACTAATTTTAGTTACTTATGTAAATTACACAGAGTATATTTATGACTTTGAAAAAATTTAGTAAATCAAAAACAAGTTATTTTTCGAAAAAAATGCTTGGACCCGTTGATCTCTATTTTTGGCCACGATCTTTTCTTTAGGCAAATATTTATAGACTAGGTATGTCCTCAATTTGAGATAATTTTTAAAGCGCCTATCAAATTATACATAACTGTTCAATTTCCAATTTTTTTTCGTGTCGTTTGCAAGATATTAATTATTAAAATTTTACTTTAAGGGTAATCCATATTGTATTCACACTAATAATATTTTTTCAGTAAATGCTAAATTTTTTGGTTAAGGAGTTGTTGACCAACGCAAATAGATCCCGCATTTCTCAATTTCGAAATTCCAAAAAAAAAACAATACTTTTTGACACACCCTGTATATTTAAAATTTATACTTTATAACGTAATATATTATTGAAAAAAATTATATGAAATTTTTTAATGTTTTCACAAACATTTGTTACTGGCTTAAGACATATATTTTAAGATAACTTCTATCAGCTTGACTAAAGTATTTTTATGTTTTTACAATTATTTACCATGAAATTAATATTACAAATCGGACTTATGTATTTGTATTGTATGACAAATTGTGCACCAATTTTTAAAGGGTTAATTTTTATTTTTACCTAAAAAAAAAGAAATAATTAATAAATAATAAAGCAAAAACTAAGCATTGTGCCATAAAGGGTAAATAAAACTTAAACTTTTGATTGGACAGTGTGTGCTAGAAAATTCTTTTTAGCTATTTCAAGAAATATTTTTATATTAAGATGTAATTAAAATAATTCCTTTAATATAAAATATTTTCAGAAATTAATTGATTTTAAATTACATATTTTTGATAACGTAGTTAGTTAAAACGGTTAAATTAGGCTGGTTTTTAATTATTTAAGCACCATTAGTTAATACCGGTGATAATTTGCTATTTATCAGTGCAAGTAGTATGGTTTACTTATAAAAAAAACTGGTTGACTTTGTTATTTTTAATTACAGTATACGAATGTATATTAAAAACAACATGTTTTAAAATCAGTTAAAATTCGATTAGAATATCGGTGTTTAAATTTATTATCCTTTTATGGTTTTTTTGGTCAATGACCTATTCAAAAGTGGGAATATCACTCTTTAGGCATAACATTTTTAAATATTTCAAGGCAAAATTAGCATCAAGGTGAACAAATAATAACACAGGCACACAAAAAAAGTTCTAAACCAGATTCTAAACCCTCCGGTATGTTTTTTGGTGCGTAAAAACGAATCCGAAGTCAGAATTTACCCATCACCCTTAGATTTTGCCCCGGCAACCCCCCAGCACTCCCCCGAAGGGTCAAAATTTTATTCATTTGGAAAAGATATAATAAATATCTGACAATACGTTTTCTGGCGTGTTAAAAACGAATATAAAGTTAGAATTTACCCATCACCCTTAGATTTTGCCCCAGCAATCCCCAGCACTCCCGAAGGGTCAAAATTTTATTCATTTGGAAAAGATATAATAAATATCTGACAATACGTTTTCTGGCGTGTTAAAAACGAATATAAAGTTAGAATTTACCCATCACCCTTAGATTTTGCCCCAGCAACCCCCAGCACTCCCCCGAAGGGTCAAAATTTTATTCATTTGGAAAAGATATAATAAATATCTGACAATACGTTTTCTGGCGTGTTAAAAACGAATATAAAGTTAGAATTTACCCATCACCCTTAGATTTTGCCCCAGCACCCCAGCACCCCCCGAAGGGTCAAAATTTTATTTATTTGGAAAAGATATAATAAATATCTGACAATACGTTTTTTGGCGTGTTAAAAACGAATATAAAGTTAGAATTTACCCATCACCCTTAGATTTTGCCCCAGCAACCCCCAGCACTCCCCGAAGGGTCAAAATTTTATTCATTTGGAAAAGATATAATAAATATCTGACAATACGTTTTCTGCGTGTTAAAAAACGAATATAAAGTTAGAATTTACCCATCACCCTTAGATTTTGCCCCAGCAACCCCCAGCACTCCCCGAAGGGTCAAAATTTTATTCATTTGGAAAAGATATAATAAATATCTGACAATACGTTTTTTGGCGTGTTAAAAACGAATATAAAGTTAGAATTTACCCATCACCCTTAGATTTTGCCCCAGCAACCCCCAGCACTCCCCGAAGGGTCAAAATTTTATTCATTTGGAAAAGATATAATAAATATCTGACAATACGTTTTCTGGCGTGTTAAAAACGAATATAAAGTTAGAATTTACCCATCACCCTTAGATTTTGCCCCAGCAACCCCCCAGCACTCCCCCGAAGGGTCAAAATTTTATTCATTTGGAAAAGATATAATAAATATCTGACAATACGTTTTCTGGCGTGTTAAAAACGAATATAAAGTTAGAATTTACCCATCACCCTTAGATTTTGCCCCAGCATCCCCCGGCACCCCCCCGAAGGGTCAAAATTTTATTTATTTAGAAAAAATATAACAAAAATATCTGACAATACGTTTTTTGGTGTAGTAAAAACGAATATGAAGTTAGAATTTACCCATAACCCTTAGATTTTGCTCCAGCAACCCCCCAGTCCTCCCTTCCTGAGGGTGAAAATTTTATTCATTTGAAAAGATATAATAAATATCTGACAATACGTTTTTTGGAGTGCTAAAAACGAATATAAAGTTGGAATTTACCCATAACCCTTGAACTTAACCCCAGCAACCCCAAGCATCATTCAGAAACCACCCTTAGGTCAAAAATTTTATTTTATTGAAAGAATTGAAATAAATATCTGACAAACGTTTTTTGATGTTCTTAAAATGAACATAAAGTCAGAATTTACCCACACCCTTACATTTTGCCCCAGAAACCCCCCAGCACTCCCCATCCCAAAGGGTCAAAATTTTATTTATTTGGAAAAGATATAATAAATATCTAACAATACGTTTATTGGCGTGCTAAAAACGAATGTGAAGTCAGAATTTACCCATCACCCTTACATTTTACTCCAGAAGCTCCCAGCACCCCCCATCCCAAAAAGTCAACATTTTATTCATTTGGAAAATATATAATACATATCTGACAATACGTTTTTTGGTGTAGTAAAAACGAATATGAAGTTAGAATTTACCCATAGCCCTTAGATTTTGCCCCAGCAACCCCCCATCCCTCCGTCCCTGAGGGTAAAAATTTTATTCATTTGAAAAAGATATAATAAATATCTGACAATACGTTTTTTGGCGTGCTAAAAACGAATATAAAGTTGGAATTCACCCATAATCCTTGAATTTAACCCTATATAGCAATCCCCAGCAACCCCCAGCATCACCCAGCAACCATCCAAAGGGCTAAAATTTTATTTTTATTTGAAGAATTAAAATAAATATCTTACGTTTTCAGTATACCAAAAAACGTATTGTCCGATATTTATTACAACTATTTTAAGTGAATAAAGTTTTACCCATTAAGGAGGGGGAGTTGCTGAGGGTTGCTGGAGCAAAATGTAAGGGTGATGGGTAAATTCTGACTTTATGTACATTTTTAGCACACCAAAAAACGTATTGTCATATATTTATTTTAAATCTTCAAATAAAATAAAATTTTTGCCCTTAGGGTAATTTTTGGGTGCTGCTAGTTGCTCTCTTACAACACGGATATGACAGAGATAGCAACATGGATAGAGAAACGGTTCGATGAGAACTGCAAAAAGACAAAAGCCAGATAATCAAAGACTATTATTGGGGAAGAACTATGGAAGGACCTTCCGATGAACATAAAGGACTTCAATAGGGTGCAATTGAGAAACCTGACAGGCATACTGACAGGTCATTGTAGAAACAGACACTATCTCAACAAGATAGGAAAAAGCGAGACAAGTACATGTAGATGGTGTAGAGAGGGAAGAGAGGACGCCATACATGTACTTAGAGATTGCCCAGCATTAGGGCACATCAGGGAGAAATGCCTAGGTTCGGCATGGCTGGACCTAAATGACATAAGATTCCTACCACTAACGGGACTCGCATCACTAGTGAGGAAATTGGGGCTCTAGTAAGCAAAACGACAGCACCATATTAGTGTAAAAGGAATGCATACGTAAGGGACTGTACAGAGTGACGGAACCTGTGTATGCTTAAGGGTTGGTGTAGAGCATAATGGGCTTAGGCCTCAGTGCTCAGGGCCCCAGCGAGGGAACTCACCATGCTACAATAGATAGATAGATAGCTAGATAGGTAGATAGATAGATAGATAGATAGATAGATAGATAGATAGATAGATAGATAGATAGATAGATAGGGGTTGCTAGGGTTAAATTCAAGGATTATGGGTAAATTCTAACTTCATATTTGTTTTTACAACATCAAAAAACGCATTGTCAGATATTTATTATATCTTTGCCAAATGAATAAAAATTTGACCCTTCGGGGTGGTGCTGGGGGGTTACTGGGGCAAAATCTAAGGGTGATGGGTAAATTCTAACCTCATATTCGTTTTTAACACGCCAAAAAACGTATTGTCAGAAATTTATTATATCTTTTCCAAATGAATAAAATTTTGACCCTTCGGGGGAGTGCTGGGGGGTTTCTGGGGCAAAATCTAAGGGTGATGGGTAAATTCTGACTTTGGATTCGTTTTTAGCGCCCCGAAAAACATACCGGAAATTACTTTACATATCTGGTTCAGAACTTTTTTTTTGTGTGTGCCTATGTACTGGAGTAAGATTTACGGTTCAAAAGCAATTTTTGTTTTATTATTTTTTAAAATAATATAGGCTCTGCCTTTTTTTAGTTTTAAACATAAAAATAAAAAAAGTGCCTAAATAGGGCTTTCTTGTATTGTTTTAATAGCTTTTAAAATTCTATACAAAATGTAAATATAAAAAATATTTGTTAATAGGAAAATCCACCAACAAAAAAATCCTATTAAACAACAAGCAACAAAACTACAAATGGGTAGACTAAAATATCAATATAAATCGCGATATTGGAGAAAAAACTAAAACAGTTAATAATAAAAAAAATATTAAAGAATACTTAAAATATGATTATTTTTCAAAAAGTTCATATTCGGAAAAACCCTTAGTAATATTTGCCACACCTTTTGTCCTAAATTTACAAAATTTAGGATATTATCTTTAATATAACTAACCGGTTAAAATACATATACAAATCCCTTATTTAGTTTTTTTATTTGTTTATGTTATATTTCTTTTTTTTTTGTAAAACATGTTACCATGTTCTTTTTATTTAAAGTTTTTATTTCAGTAATAAGTTTATTTAATAGTCTAAGGGTATAATTTAGGTTTAAACTTTTTTTATATTATGTAAGCATGGGGTGGCTGGTTTCTGTAACTAGAACTGCCAATATAAATAAGTATATGATAAAATAATCACGTGTCAATATCTGCCATTTAATTCATGTGATATATTAAATTTACTTATTTGTGCTGCTAAATGACACTTAATACACCTAATCGTTAAATGATCATAAATCTTAGATGAAATAAAATGGGATTAATATGAGAAAATGTCTTTGCAATAAATAAAATATAAACATACGTTAGGAGCCATTTAACCAACAAGGGTATTAACAGGGGGCAATTAATGATCGAGCCCATTTAACGCTCGACTCTAGCGAACGCGTTAAATTTGAGATCATTAATCGTTAACTAAAAAACACAGATCTAAAATTAGAGCAAGTTCTGCCCAATTTTGTTTCCCTCTTTTTTGACTTGACAAGCTGATCTCTTTGTTTTAAGGAACAATCTTTATTAATACAGCCTTTTAAAAAATGTGTATAAATAAGTTTGATACACCCTTAGGTTTGCACTAATTTCTAAGTTAACAAGACTGTTAATGATTGATAATAATTGTCATCTAATATTATTTAATTGCAAGTATTATTATTACCATCAAAATAATTCATTTATTTCCTTTGTTTGCTGGGCCAGAGCTTTCTTGGCTACTAGCTTTGTGAATTCTTTATTTAATGAATATTCGTTTTTTTATTAATACAAACAGGTTAGTAAAAAACTTGCCAAAACAAATATTAGATCTCAACAATTAAGGCCGAGATTTTTGGGTAGGACTTGGCCCTTATTTTACATTACTGGTTTTGGTTACATCTTCTTCCTTTTTTTTTAAGTTTTTAAATGAATGGAAAATAGTTGGAAACGCCTGTTTTCCCAGTATACCTTGCTCTGTAGGTAAAACTTAATTTTTATAAAGAATATGAGGTGCGAAAAGTGCTCATTATAATGTTTCTTAAATCACGCCTGGTTTGGAGTCTAACAGGCAAAGGTAGCAATATTTTTTGCTTAGTACAAAAAAATCCTGCCTTAATTTTAACGGGCGAGTAACGAACTCCTTGTTAAAGTTAACAATAAACTTAAAGAAACTTCCACCACAAATAAATAAAATTATTTTAATTCTTGTGTTTTAAAAATAAAAGATGGATAATATACAGCAATAGTAATAAAATTGTTGGAAATAAATACTAACCCTTATTAAATTAAAACAGCAATTTTCTAGACAAATAAAGCAAACATTTTGTCCACTCTACTCAAGCGCGATTGATTTGTCACCCGAATAATCTCTAGTTCTGAAGTAAAAATCTATTTTCGTTTTACCTGCCTGCTGTGTTTTCGTGCTAATACCACTGTTACTATTTCGAATATTTTTGTCACAAATTTTCGATCTTCTACGAAAGACACAACTTTTTCAATTTTTTTTTCATTGTCCTGTATTTGACATTCTAAATATCTGCTCCTGCACTATTTATGCGACTATCATTGTTGATTAAAAAGACTTGGAAAATGGATTTATTTCAATCGTTATAAATATTTTTATAAAAACAAAAACTGGGTTTAATTATAAGGGAACATAACCTTACATTTAATGCAAGAAATATATCATAGCAAATGTGTTTTATTGTGTAGTCAGCCGCAAGAATAATATTTAAAAAAAAACATTTTAATTATGTAATGATTTTATTCCAGTTTCCAATCTACAGCAGACTGCATCTCTATAAAATAATAATATAGCCAGCTATGTAGCAACAATTTAATTTAAATGGCAAAATAGTTTTAAGCACTGCTTTAAAAAAGTATTTTATAAGATGATCCACAAATATTATAAAATAATTTTTATAAGTTTTTATAACGGTATTAATATGCTGCAAAGACTCTTATAAAGGCGTTATAAGAAAATTTAGTTTTATAGACTAAGTTTTTTTATAGCTCAGTCATAACCGTATTTTGATAATAATTTTGTAACTGCTTTATTAGATATTTTATAAAAATGTAGTAGAAACGTTTTAATGATAAAATAATAAAACATTTTAGTTGCAGACGATAATATAGTGTTATCTACAACTGTAATATAATAAATTAACATCTTGGAAGCATTAATAAAACAAGAATAAAACAAAATAATTGTGGAAATTTAAAATTATAAAATATATTTGCTAGTTGGGCACTCCCTCGGAAAATACCCCATAATTTTGATGATTCAATGAGTCAGTCAGTCAGTTAGTAGTAATATGGACGATTTTTAAAATCGAATAGAACACTTAAAATACCATTCTTAACTTATTTACAGGTAATTTAAATACTTTTGTAAATTTACATATCAAATTTTATACCTGGCGTATATTTGCTTTTCAATTACATCTTACACTGACAGCAACTAACATTTCTTTCTTTTCTTTTTTTCTTGTCCGCAAAAATATTTGTTTGGTTTTTGATTAATTTTTCCGTGGCTGCCAAGTATCTTTCTATTTCATTTACTTGATAGTATATTATAATTAAATTTTACTTTATATGTTCTTAAAATTACATTAAATTAAGCTCTAATATTCTATTTTAAACTGTGAATAATATTTGTTATATTTATTACTATAGAGTATTATACAGAAAAGTAATGATGTCAATGATGTTGATGACACATTCAATATGGCGTTTTAGTATAAATGTTTCTTGTTGTTTCTTGGGTTAATTTTGTGACAATTGTTTAAATTTTAGTTTTGTGTAAGTACTTTTAATAAATTAAAATGGTAAGGCAGTGCCAAGTGTGTAAAGTGACCGATATGATTCCTGGATTATCAGTTCACAAGTAAGTACAAACTATGCTTGTACCATTCTATCGCCAATAATAAACACAAACATGTTGGGCGCAGCTCTCGATTGCGTTTATGAATGAAATGCTTTCTCTATCTATGATGTCAGCTCATTGGTCCAAACCTATTACCCTAACCTATTTAGCATTGTTTTGGGCGTCTATAGTAAAAATTATAATTATTTTTGCTTAAACTTAAAACGGGACTATAATGAGCATTCCTACTGAATAGGTGTTCTCACGTTCATTATTTCTTTAGTTTCCCTGAATCAGTCAAAATGACATGTCATAACCCGCCCTTACCTTTTAGACGTAGTAAATGAATTGCTATAAGGATCTCCTTGGGATTCAAAAGTTACCTATTAAACAAGTTATCTAACTTTATGTCTTTCTTCATTAACCTACCAAAAAATAGGCAATAGCACATATATTGTGCACTTTTTTTACCAATAAAATTAAAAGATTTTATGCCACTTTTATGACATATTTAAATCGATTTGCAGTGGCCTGTGACCGTCAGTTAACGTTCGAATACAAAATAAACGACCTTTAATTAGTCGAGGCAATGAAGCACTCAACCTCGAAAATTTTTGCACTAAGATGAATTAAAATAAGGCTTTTTGCTTTCGCTTCCTAAAATCATTGGAAAAAAATATATCTACTTTGTATCTTATACAAACTTAAAATTGCATTTGTGCGGGCAAAAGAGCATTCAAAAAATTCATGTTTTCAAATCACTTTGAAAAATCACATAACTTTGTTAATAAAACTCGGAATTGACTCAAACCAGGTTTCCTAGTGTTTTTGAGGTCGCTGATTCCGATTATGATCTTCAAAAAAACATCCGACCTGGAGCTCAGGATTGCCGATAAATATCATCCACGTGGCTTCTCCTGAAATTTACGTGGAACAAGAGACAAACTTGATCCCGGGGATTTTTTTGAATATGACACCGACGAATACCTGGTGCACCGGAACCTGGACATGGACGTCATTTCCGTCAGAAACGATCGCAAAAATCAAACCAAAAATCGTTGTGGGGGGTTTTTTGGGGCGTTAATTTTAAATTTCACATCAAAAACGAGCCCACGAACACCTGGTGCATCAATTTTTGGTTTGGTTTTGCGATCGTGTCTGAAAAACTCTCGGAGATTACGTCTACGTTCATGTTCTGGTGCACCAGGGGTTCGGGGGTCATTTTCAATGTGGAATTTGGAATCAGCACCCAAAAAATCCCCAACTACGATTTTTTTGCGATCGTATCAGGGAAAGTCTCGGGGATGACGTTTACGTCAAGGTTTTGGTGAACTACGTGTTCGGGGGTGTTTTCCAGTGCCATATTTGAATTCAGCGAACCAAAAAATCATGGGGGCTCGAGTTTCTCTCCCTTTCCGCGTGAATTTCGGAAGAAGTCACGGAGATTACGTTCGTCAGCAATCCTGAGCTCTAGTTCGCCTGTCGGTCAATTTCAAGATCATAATCGTCATCAACGACCTAGAAAACTCCAGGGACCTGGTTTGAGTCAGTTTCGAGTTATTAACGAAGTTATGTGATTTTGTTAAAATGACTTGAAAAAATGCATATTTTAAATACACTTTTGCCTGCACAAATGCAATTTTGAGTTTGTATAAGATACAAAGTGGATACATTTTTTCCGATGATTTTAGGAAGCGAATGCAAAAAACCTCATTTCGATCCGTCTTAGTGCAAACATTTCCGAGATTTTGGCTGTTTTAGTGCTTTATTGCCTTGACTAAATAGATTTAAATAGATTTTGATTAGGTACTTATCCTGCGATTGACACAAAATAATTACATTTTAAACACGTACAAAGTAATGATACTTTAATTGGGTTAAGACTTAGTTATGAATTTTAAAAAGACATTATTTGGTTTTTAAATAGCTGATAATAATAAATACTATCTACCTTCAGTGTACGTGTACAGGTTAAACGATTTTATAAATTTTAGGTTCTGGTAAAATAATTATATCGTATAACACATAACCTTTTTTACTTTCTACCTTTAAAATTAAATTATTGTAAGATATTATTATTGTCAAAACTATGGCCTTTTCTACAGAACAAAAAATAATATTTTTTTAAATATTATTGGTAAATTAAAAATACAACAACAATAACAAACTATACAAGTTTAACCTATTTATTAAAACTGATTTATTGAGTCTCTCCTATTTTCAGCCCAGCACAACCACTGGCGGCATCTTCTTAATCTTTGTGGTCGATAGGGCTGTTTATTATTAAATAGTTAGCGTAAGCTAGTTGAAAATAAAACCGAGGACAGGTAGACAATATACCCGACGGTCTCACCTGACTTTTTCCCTTGGACATAACATTTTAAATATCCTTCTGTCACAATGGTCGATTTCCACTTTCGCAGCTTTGTTGTTATACTGCTGTTGGTTAATTCGGTAGCCGCCATTCTACATACATAAAGCCACTGATGTTTTTCAATTCAGCGATTAAATTGTGGCAAATTTTTACTTACCGCTCTTTGATTTAAACCAAGAATCTATTTGACCCTTCTT